>CAJNOJ010000612.1:0-38309 GCA_905250025.1 Adineta ricciae | reverse complement strand
AAAAAATTACTCGATAGAAACTCATCATTTGTCACCAATATTATCCTCCATTAGTTTTAAGTGGAACCCATGCTCTGGAGCGGAGATCCAGTACCCTATAAAATCCTGGCTCCGCCACTAATATCGACGTCTGATATTCTAACACGTTCTAGTAAATTCTGACGTATTCTTTTTCGTTTATCTTTCGAAAAACCCTCTCACATAAATAAAGTTTCGATTCCATACTTGAAGCACCTCGTATCTTTGGATATATATTCCCACAGAATCGAAATTCTCATTATTCGACATAACGCTATATACAAGCAGTTTATCATTGATATCTATTACAAAAGAATTTTTTCTGAATATGGCAACGTGCACAACTAACGATCCACATGAAATTCAAATGGATAGCGAATCTGAAGGCGATTCTACTATGGAAATTGATTCAGTTTATTCATCAGATGTGGACAGTAGTGAATCGGATGATGAAATAGGATCATCGAAACAACAATCTACTAATCGAATTTGGACGAAAACTGCATTCAAGCCACATCTCTTCTCCCTTGATGAAACAAATGCTGGTCTTTCACCGAACATAGGCGCTATGAAAGATGTTACACCTCTTGATGTTTTTCAATTATTGTTCAATGCAACAATGCTTGATTTAATTGTTGAAGAAACCAACAAAGGTTTTTCTAACAAAAATTCTACATCCTCAACATGTTCCCATCAAGTAAAATGGACAGAAACAAATCGCTCTGAAATATATACTTTCTTGGTTACAATTATGCTCATGTCTCCAACTAAAAAGAATAAGATTTCTGATTGCTGGTCGACTGATCCAATGATTATTACACCTATGTTTGGTCAATTATTTTCTAGAGACAGATTTCTGTTGCTTTTGAAATACTTACATTTCAACGAGGAATCGCTCATTCTTTAAAAAGGGCGATTGGGATTCAAATAGTATATACCAAGTAAACGGCGTCGATTTGGCATAAAAGTGTTCTTGATTTGCGACTGTTAAACAGGAGTAGTGTTGGATTTCATCGTGTACACTGGTTCATCTATGAATATTAATCTAGACCAAACTTTGGGAAAATCTGGTTCCATAGTAATGACTTTGATGGAACCCTATTTGAAAAAGAGACACTCACTTGTTCTCGATAACTGGTACACCGGTCCTCGTATATTTGAAAAATTATATAACTCAAGGCTGGTGCATGTGGTACTGTACGTCGAAACCGTATTGGTTCAGTCAAAGTAGACAAGCTCACAAAAGGTGATTTTGACTACAGCAACAGCAATAATCTAATGTTTTTGAAGTGGCAAGATAAACGAGAAGTCCTTGTGCTATGTACAATTCACAAGCCGAGGATGATAGAAACACAAAAGTGATTGGAAGACACAACAAATAGTTGAGAAACCGGAAGGCATCGTACATTACAACAAAAACATGGTGTCAGTGGATAAAATTGACATGCAAATCAATTTTGTAGAATGCTTACGAAAAACTATTAAGTGGTATAAAAAATTCTTCTTTCGTCTGTTGGATTTATCAACATGCAACGCATATATGTTATTCAAAAGGAAGTGTAAAAAGTCTGTTGGTTTTGGAGATTTTCGAAGCGAACTTATTCGACAATTGACCGAAAGGTATTCTCAACCGAGACCTAAAAGTGGTCGTCCTATTACCCAGTGATAATCCCGTACGTCTTACTGATCGTCATTTCCCATCGCTTGTTCCAGCAACAGCAACACAAGAAAGTCCACAACGAGACTGTATAGTTTGCAGTTGCACAAGTAGACGTGACAAGAAGCATAAAAAAAAACATGTTATAAGTGTGATATTTGTGACGGTGGACTTTGTGTGATAGGTTGTTTTGAAGATCAGCATACCTTAAAACACTTTTGAGCACTTTCATGTGCTGTTGAAACTCATTATAAACTATTTCAGAACGGAAAATAAAAGATGCATCTGTAAAAAAATCGCGTAACCAAAGGGTTAAATGTCTTTTTGTCTATATCTTAACCAGATATACAAATCAAGCTATGGGTTATTTCCACTTGTGTTTTCAAGATTAACAGTTTTGAAACAATGTGTTTCGATTAAGATTATCAGGTCTAGAATCTGGATATGGGTTTTCCTACTAGCTGTCTCCAACACCCACACTCTCACCTTTGTCCCCGTTAGCTGAACTTTCAGTTTGTAATCGATCTAAAGATGCTGTTACATGCAGTGTATGATACTGAATTAAGTAAAATTAGTTTTAAGAACCGAAAATGCCTGATGCAACCGAACATTTTTGAACTCCGATGAAAGGATTCACTTTTCCTGGAAGATTTTCTCGTAAGTAATTCGAGTTTTTCGACCGACAGAAAAGTTTGGCACAGGCTAATAAGCTGACATTTGTGGCCAACGCTGAAAGTCCTATCAGTAGATGTAAGAAAACAAATGATGCCCTAAATTTGCTTTATCTGCACCTTGTTTGTTACACGGAGGACTTTTATGATTATTTCGTGATCGAATCATTATCTGAATGTTTTTCCCACCATTTTAGTGAAATCAATGTGGTGCGATCGATCTTACAGTTTTGTTATAAAATACGATAGAATGTGTTTTTTTAATTTATCGAGAGACATATATTTCTGTCTTTTAGTCAACAATAGTCACTTAATTATGATCGTTTTTGGAGATTGTTTTTTAAAGTTTAGCGTTGCTAAGGCAAAATGAATTTGTTAACACTTCAAACAGTAGTACTTTATTGGCAAATGCTCATTCAAGCAAGAAAGGACGATAAAGAAAATTACATTTCTCACGTTTCTATGGAATCATTAAAAAAGCGTCGATAGAAATTGTTGAAAAAAATCCTCAAGGAAATTCTTTTTGGAATCGATTGAGACTAAATGATCTTCTTTCTTTCTGCGATATATTCAATAAACTCTTTTTAATGATTGCATTCGACTAAAAAT
This sequence comes from Adineta ricciae, assembly GCA_905250025.1. NCBI lineage: Eukaryota > Metazoa > Rotifera > Eurotatoria > Adinetida > Adinetidae > Adineta > Adineta ricciae. Next base: position 35,354 of record CAJNOJ010000612.1, on the reverse strand, counting down.
GTTTTATATAAGAATCATTTCTTCTCTCATATTCCGCTCAATATTTTTCTCATTTTATAAATTTTATTGAAAGATCTGATTATTTTCATTTTCAGAGGTATGATACTAAAAATGTGTTTTCTCTACAAGACAGTCTTAATTGTTTCACTGTAGGCTATCGAAGAGTAAACCTCTATTGTTAATCTTTTTCTTCAACTTGAATTCATAATTATTTGTTTATTCTTTACCAATCAGAATCCAGTTCTAATCATGTTGACATTTCAATGTGAAAAGTATTGTTTTCCATATGATATAAATAGTATGGTTTGCATTTCTTATACACTTCTAACTTTTCATGGTTAAGTCAAAGTAGTCGTATAAATTTGTAATATAAAATGTGTGTCATTTTTAGAAAGCAGGTTATGATTTAGGTAAATAACTTCGATTTTAAAGAACAATAGACGAAAGTATTTGCATTGGTATTATCTCAATGATGTTTCGTTGTCAGCAATTACTTCTTTGGTCATCGGCAGTCGCTCGTAGTCATCCTGTACTGCATATGTGTGCGTTATCAGCAAGTACTTGGCGTGATCCACTGCTAAAGTTAAAAATTCATGTGCCTGATCCGCCAGAAGTGTGCTGTGCTCATTCGCATGTATTTGCAAGATATCTAATTGACATATGCAGTCAGTTTACTAATTATTCAGTCGAACTAGCAAGGAGAATGGAACGCGCACATTCCGAAATAGGCCATCAGCGTCTAAACCGAATTCGAATGTTAACCATAGACTATCTTAAAGTCACCAATCGATTCCATTTACGCGGTGCAATGGACTTCATTCGCGAAAATAAGATGAAAACAAAGTGTTCGCCAAAGAAAAGCTTACCCGTCAAAAAACGATTGGAGAAATTATTAAATGAAAAAGATTTTGGTAAACAATTCAAGATCGCAACAAAAGCCAACGATTTTACTCTTAAGGACACCAAAAGCACGTTCGTTGGCCTTTATCATTCATTAAGTCAGCATACTCACGGAACCAACACACTCACTAATATATATATTGATTCTCAAATCTTATCTCCACTTGAACAATTCTGTATTGGTGTTTTATTTCAAAGATATAATATTCCGTTCATATGTTTAGATAGATACGGTAGTCTTTGCGATTATCCATATAATCTCTCTTCGATTACTCCTGATGGCTAAATTCTTTAAACTCGATTTTTAAGGAATATATATTTGAAATAGTCAGTATATACATTTATCATTTTATTCTACGAATGACTCGCAGGTGTGTGCAATGGCATCGTGTCGTCATGAACACATTTTACGTTCTTTTGTACTTTACATGTGATGGTCAATTCAATTACGAATAAAGATGTCGAATTTCGTTCGGTTATATATATCACCAAAAAAAAGAGGAAAGAAAACAAAATATTTAATTGATAATGCAGGCGTATTTTTTGAACTCCGAGAACATTTCGAAAAATCTAATTACTAAATCAAAAAAGCAATCCTCGTGTTGTTTTTCTATTCGAAAGGGAAGCTATGTTCTAGCTACTAAAATTTCGTGTCTTTCAACGCAATATCATCGAATACTTGCTGTGAGAGCAAATAAAATTACATCTACTAGTGAATTGCATACATCGGCGGACCGGCAAAAACATAAGAGGGGGGGAGCAATTGCCCCCCCCCCCCCCTCTGGCCCGCCGATAATTGCATATATATACATACTTCAATATTCTTTCAATACATCGAGAAAAAAATATGCGCACATTAGTTACGTTACCTGTAGAGCTCGTTTATCGAATTTTCGATCATGAAAGTGATTTTACTCTGTTGTGTTCTATGAACGATGTTTGCCAACGACTCAATCAAATTCTTCATACTTACCCTCGGTATCTAGTGAGTCTGTTATACATTCTCGAAATGTTTTTATCATTTATATTTTTCGATACAGACACTTACGATATTAGATCTTACAGGTAACCAAATTGGAGTACAGGGAGCACAATATCTTGCAAATGCTTTACAAATGAATACGGTACTGTTAATTTATCGTTCGCATATACTATATGTATACATGTATACATCTCATTCAGACGATCACCAAAGTGAACCTTTGTAACAACGAAATCGAAAGCAAAGAGCTAGAACATATAAGCAAAGCATTAAGAACAAATAAAGTAGTATCTAACTACATTTTAAACAGACATGTCTTCCGTCCTAATTATATAGACACTTCTGACTTTGGATCTCGGAAAGAATAAGATCAGAAATTGTGGAATACAAAATATTGCTGATGCACTACAAAAAAACACAGTAGAATTCAAACATGTTTCTGAGAATCTCATCGTTTGTGTTCTCTGTCTTACACAGACACTCACCACGCTGAATCTCCACAGCAATCAAATTGGAAATATAGGAGTACAATATCTCAGTAATGCTCTACGGATGAACATAGTAGTATCAATTCGTTGTTGATATATGCGATACTTATTTTTATATCAGACACTCTCTGCACTCAATCTAAGTTGCAATCGAATCTCCAATCGCGGATCGCGTTACCTTGAAGACGCGCTACGAGAGAATAAAGTACTAACATTTATTTACTAGGCATATATCTTTCACGGCGATATACTCTAAATAATACAGACACTTATCATGCTAAATCTTAGCAGTAATCATATTGGAGCTCAAGGGGTGTTTTACCTTATGAATGGCGTACGAAGGAACACGGTAGTATCTACTTACTAGTCACATAGCTCGTAAGTGCGTGTTTTCCTGTTTTGTTCATAGACGCTCGAAACATTGAATCTATGGAACAATACCATTCAGGATAAAGGAGCACAGTACATTGGTAATACTTTACAAATCAACATGGTAATATTCACTTACTATTAAAATACTTGACACGTTCCTTCTTATGCAGACGCTGACCACGCTAAATGTTGGTCGAAATTGGTTCGGGTTCGGCGCAGCACAGTATATTGGAAATGCACTAAAAACCAATATGGTAGTATTTATTTATGTTTCGCATATCTGAGACATTCACGGACTTTATCTTGAGTAGGCATTGACCACACTAGATATCAGTGGGAATTATGTCACTGATGAAGGAATACAACACATCAGTGATGGATTAAGCACAAACCAGGTATGGATTCTCATTCTGTTTTTCACATATTCGTTGGTCTCATCTTATACAGACACTTGCAACACTCGATCTTGCACGAAATGACATCGATACTCTAGGTGCACAACATCTTTCTGAAGCATTACAGGCGAACATGGTATTCATATTCATTTACATTTCATGTATAAATGTATATATATATATATATTATCTTACTCAGACCCTCACAGAACTGATCCTCAATGAAAATCATATTGGACCAGAAGGAGCACGACATCTTGGTCAGGTTTTGCGAACCAACAAAGTATCATATTTACTCATTTTTCTCTTATCCCATGCATATACACGTTCTCTATCTCATAAAGACACTCAAAATACTGGATCTCTACAGGAACCAAATCGAAAATCAAGGAACACAATATCTTGCCGATGCACTACAAGCAAACACAGTAAAATTCATTCATTTGTGACATATGTCACATATTCACCGACTCTCTCTCTCTCTTGCATAGACACTAAATATACTAAATGTTTCGTATAATCGAATCGGAGATCGAGGAGCACAATACTTCGCTGATGCATTGCGAGTGAATACAGTACTATCCGAACATTATTTCGAAAGTGAATATATTCATAGATAAAATTTCATATAGACACTGACTGCACTGATTCTGTCGGCTAATCCAATTGGAGCCCCAGGTACACAACATCTTTCTGCTGCATTGCAAATAAATACGGTAGTAGTAATTATATATATACTTTTCATAAATGCATGTACTTGATCTGATACAGACACTTTTAATACTGCGTCTTTGGAAGAATATAGTTCACAACAAAAAGCGGAACATATTATGAAGACTATGTTTGTTTCAACTGACCTTTTCTTTACCTGCTAATTTATCTTATGTAAACGAATATTATTTTTCTCGCAAATAATTTGAAAGAAGATGCGAATGATGTCAAATCTAAAGTAAACGACAGATGAAAATGATAAGAAATAACAGAAGAAAATGCTTCACCACCGATGACAAAGCAAATTTTATATTTGAAAATAAAACAACTCGTATCACTATGTAACCTTTTTCAAGTATCATTTAAAACTGATTAAATCAATTGTCCTGTTCTTCTTGTCATGAGTATGTACACATCATAGTTATCCACACTATTCAATAGTTCACTCTGACGACGATATACTCTAGATAAAGAAAGGCAATCATCTCGATTGGATTGGGTGGAATCATCATATACAAGATGGATACAATTACCCTTTTTCGCATGGATAACACCGATTCTGTCTTTGAGCAACAAGCACACGCTTGTGGAGAATGATCTCAACGATCTTTCTATCAATGACAAATGTTCAGTCTTATTGAACAGAATGAGTCCATACAGCTTTCAATGGAAAGGCACATGGCATGCTTTAACACGAACATTTGGCAAAGATTATATGATAAGTATACTGCTCGTTTTTCCACTGGTCATGGCTCATGTCGCACAACCATTGTTGATTCGTCAGCTTATTCTATATATTAAGGGGCGAATAGCATACCAAGTGTACATGGCGTATCTATTAGCGTTTGCACTGTTTATTTCTACTATTATACAAGCTATTGTTTCTCAACAGATCTTCTTTCAAAATAGTCGTGTTGGTATGCGAATTCGCAACACCATGTCATCTACCATCTACAGACATTTACTAACCATCAACATCAGTGCTCTTTATCAGACCACTGCTGCTCAACTGGTAAACTTAGTCGCAAATGACGTTGGCAAATTTGAAGAATTAAGCACATTCGTTCATGGCATCCTCTTAGTACCACTGGAAGCTCTGATCACTTTTGCTTTTCTTTGGTGGTACATTGGTTTACCAACACTATTTGGCTATTCAGTACTACTCTTAATGATACCCATACAACTCATTTTCAGCAGGCAATTCAGTCGATACCGAAAGACAACGATGTCATGTACAGACAGGCGCGTGCAAACGATCAATGAACTTATCAATGGATGTCAAATTATTAAAATGTACAATTGGGAAAAAGCCATGGAACAACGAGTACGCGAAACACGTCAACATGAACTTTCACACATTTACAAAGCCAGTTGTTTAAGAGCTCTCAATACTGCCCTTGCCTTTACAACGTTACCTTTGATATCTCTTGCTACGTTCGGCGGTAGTTGGTTAATGGGTCGAACTCTACTGTCTGAAGATATATTCACAGCTTTGGCCTTCTTTGTCTTAGTCCGAGCTCCAGTAACAATTACCATGCCATCTTTGATTGAAAAATTTAGTGAATCTCGTGTGTCCGCAAGAAGAATCGATCAGTTCATGCAGCTCAACGTGTTGATACCAAAGCGTGAAAAAGCTGAAAATGAAGAGCATGTTATAATAATGGAAGATGCTTCATTCTCTTGGAAGGATGCTCCTTCCTTGTTCTCTTTGAATATGAAGATTAAAAATGGTAACTTAGTTGGAGTAAAAGGTATGACTGGTTCTGGAAAATCGACGTTGTTCGCTGNAGACGTAAACCAAACCAACGTGCAGTAGCAGAAAGAAGAAAATTAGGTCGTGCATTAGCATCAAGTCTTTCAATAAACATATTTAGAAAATCGTCTTGAATATTAAATGCACGGATACTGGTAAGTCCGTCATGACGAATGGTCATATGGAAGAAGTCCAAATCGAACAACAATCTACCATTCAATCATCCGACGAGAAAGAACACGCAGATTGGAAGCTAAGTACTACTGTAACTGACAAAAATTCGATTATCAAGAATGAAGCATTAGCGGACGGTGGTATCAAGTGGAGTATTTGGCTCAAACTTTTTACTTCACCACCTTTACATTGGTTCGGCTTGATTCTGATGATCTTTTTAATGGTAGCCAATGCAGCATTATACGATTTTGCAAATGTCTGGCTTGCTATATGGTCTAGTAAAGATGACAAAGAACAACGATCGTCCTTCTATGCTTACGTCTACTTAGCGGCTATATGTAGTACATTATTCGTTGCAATAGTACGTGCTAGTTATATCTTCTATGTGATGCTATGTGGCTCAACTTATCTGCATAACCGAATGCTCAAAGGTATTTTATATACTTCTTTGCGTTTCTTCGAAAGTAATCCCAGCGGACGAATCTTAAATCGAGCAAGTAAAGACCAACAGGTGCTGGATCAATCTTTGCCTCTAGTTCTAATTCAGACCATGCAATATCTACTGATGACTCTTGGTTCTATTGTAGTCATCGGAAAAACTAATCCGTGGGTGCTTTTCATTCTTCTTCCGTTGGTTCCTATGGTTCTATGGCTTCGTCGGTTTTACATGTATGCAAGTCGTCAACTTAAACGACTCGAAAGTGTAACACGTAGCCCTATTTACGCATTATTTTCATCGTCATTAGACGGACTTACCAGTATCCGTGCATTTAATATTCAAGACGATTTTCTAAATATGTTTATTGAAAGACTTGATGCTAATGCACGACCTAATTTTCTTCTTTCTGCTACTGCACGTTGGTTTGGTTTACGTCTTGATCTTTCGGCTGCATTACTTACCTTGGTGACTTCTCTTCTTGCAGTAGCTCTGCGGCATCAAATCGATCCATCGTCGGCAGCACTTAGTATTACATATTGTATCACTCTAACAGGCCTCTTTCAATGGGCCATACGACAATCAACTGAAGCTGAAAATTTCATGACTAGTGCAGAACGTGTTCATGAATATGGTGAACTAACACCCGAAAGTCACCAAGATAGCAACGAAAAGAATACTTTTGCTCAACTGGAAAATGATTGGCCTTCGCGTGGTATGATTGAATTCAAAAATTATAGTTTTCGCTACCGTCCAGAACTGGATCCCGTACTCAAAAGTCTAAGTTTACGAATTAAATCTGAAGAAAAGATTGGTGTCATCGGTAGGACAGGTATGACTACTTTATTTTCGATAAACACGTGCGATATTCGCTCTCTGTCTAGGAGCCGGTAAATCATCACTTCTTCAAGCACTCTTTCGACTTGTTGATCATTCGTCAACCAACGGAATCATACTCATTGACAATATTGATATTAGACATATTTCATTAGATCACCTTCGTTCTCATCTGAGTGTCATTCCACAAGTGCCGATACTCTTTTCGGGTACACTTCGTTATAACATTGATCCATTTGAACAATATTCAGATGAAGAATGTCTTGCAGCACTCGAAGCTGTTCAACTCAGACAATTGGTGCGCAATCATCCCGATGGAGTACATCTTTTTATAAGTGAATCAGGAACTAATTTGAGTGCAGGTGAACGTCAACTGATTTGCGTAGCACGAGCCATTTTGAAGAAAAGCAAAATATTGCTGATCGACGAAGCTACTGCAAATGTCGATCACGCTACCGATAGAATGATTCAGCAGGTAATTGCTGAGAAATTTCGCGATCGTACTATATTAACGATTGCACATCGGCTGAATACGGTAGCCAAAAGCGATCGTATTTTAGTGTTAGAGCACGGAGAGATCATTTACTTTGATGTACCGGATGATCGTTTTCAGTTATGTCATTTTCAATAAAACATTTTATTTATATCTGTCCCCTCCCGCCATTCAAAAAGTTCTTCCACTATTAGCTGATGGTGGNGATATTAGATCTTACAGGTAACCAAATTGGAGTACAGGGAGCACAATATCTTGCAAATGCTTTACAAACGAATACGGTACTGTTTATTTATCGTTCGCATATACTATATGTATACATGTACATATCTCATTCAGACGATCACCAAAATGATCCTTTGTAACAACGAAATCCAAAGCAAAGAGCTAGAACATATAAGCAAAGCGTTAAGAGCAAATAAAGTAGTATCTAATTACATTTCAAACAGACATGTCTTCCGTCCTAATTATATAGACACTTCTGACTTTGAATCTCGGAAAGAATAAGATCACAAATTGTGGAATACAACATATTGCTGATGCACTACAAAAAAACACAGTAGAATTCAAACATGTTTCTGAGAATCTCATCGTTTGTCTTCTCTGTCTTACACAGACACTCATCACGCTGAATCTCCACAGCAATCAAATTGGAAATATAGGAGTACAATATCTCAGCAATACTCTACGGATGAACATAGTAATATCAATTCGTTCTTGATATGTGCGATACTTATTCTTATATTAGACACTCTCTGCACTCAATCTAAGTTGTAATCGAATCTCCAATCGCGGATCGCGTTACCTTGAAGACGCGCTACGAGAGAATAAAGTACTAACATTTATTTACTAGGCATATATCTTTCACGGCGATATACTCTAAATTATACAGACACTTATCATGCTAAATCTCAGCAGTAATCATATTGGAGCTCAAGGGGTGTTTTACCTTATGAATGGCGTACGAAGGAACACGGTAGTATCTACTTACTAGTCACATAGCTCGTAAGTTCGTGTTTTCCTGTTTTGTTCATAGACGCTCGAAACATTGAATCTATGGAACAATACCATTCAAGATAAAGGAGCACAGTACACTGGTGATACTTTACAAACCAATATGGTAATATTCACTTACTATTGAAATACTTGACACATTCCTTCTTATGCAGACACTAACCACGCTGAATGTTGGTCGAAGTTGGTTCGGATTCGGCGCAGCACAGTATATTGGAAATGCGCTAAAAATCAATATCGTAGTATTCATTTATGTTTCGCATATCTGAGACATTCGCGAACTTTATCTTGAGTAGGCATTGACCACTCTAGATATCAGTGGGAATTATATCACTGATGAAGGAGTACAATACATAAGTGATGGATTAAGCACAAATCAAGTATTGATTTTCATCCTACTTTTCACATGTTCGTTAATCTCATCCTATACAGACACTTGCAACGCTCGATCTTGGACGAACTGGCATCGATACTCAAGGTATGCAACATCTTTCTAAAGCATTACAAGCAAACATGGTACTCCTATTCATTTATATTTCATGTATAAATGTATGTATATATTATCTTACTCAGACCCTCACAGAACTGATCCTCAATGAAAATCATATTGGACCAGAAGGAGCACGACATCTTGGTCAGGCTTTGCGAACGAACAAAGTATCATATTTACTCATTTTCCTCTTATTCCATGCATATCTAACGTTCTCTATCTCATAAAGACACTCAAAATACTGGATCTCTACACGAACCAAATCGAAAATCAAGGAACACAATATCTTGCCGATGCATTACAAACAAACACAGTAAAATCCATTCATTTGTGACATATGTCACACATTCACCGACTCTCTCTCTCTCTCTCTTGGATAGACACTAAATATACTAAATGTTTCGTACAATCGAATCGGAGATCGAGGAGCACAATACTTTGCTGATGCATTGCGAGTGAATACAGTACTAGCCGAACATTATTTCGAAAGTGAATATATTCATAGATAAAATTTCATATAGACACTGACTGCACTGATTCTGTTTGCTAATCCAATTGGAGCCCAAGGTACACAACACCTTTCTGCAGCATTGCAAATAAATACGGTAGTAGCAATTATATATATATATATATACTTTTCATAAATGCATGTACTTGATCTGATACAGACACTTTTAATACTGCGTCTTTGGAAGAATATAGTTCACAACAAGAAGCGGAACATCTTATGAAGACTATGTTTGTTTCAACTGACCTTTTCTTTGCCTGCTAATTTGTCTTATGTAAACGAATATTTTTTTCTCGAAAATAATTTGAAAGAAGATGCGAATGATGTCAAATTTAAAGTAAACGAAAGATGAAAATGATAAGAAATAACAGAAGAAAATGCTTCACCACCGATGACAAGGCAAATTTTATATTTGAAAATAAAATAACTTGTATCACTATGTAACCTTTTTCAAGTATCATCTAAAACTGATTAAAACAATTTTCCCGTTCTTGTTGCCATGAGTATGTACACATCATAGATATTCACACTATTCAATAGTTCACTCTGACGACGATATACTCTAGATAAAGAAAGACAGTCATCTCGATTGGATTGGGCGGAATCATCATGTACAAGATGGATACAATTACCTTTTTTCGCATGGATAACCCCGATTCTGTCTTTGAGCAACAAGCACACGCTTGTGGAAAATGATCTCAACGATCTTTCTATCAATGACAAATGTTCAGTCTTGTTGAACAGAATGAATCCATACAGGTTTCAATGGAAAGGCACCTGGCATGCTTTAACACGAACATTTGGCAAAGATTATATGATAAGTATGCTGCTCGTTTTTCCACTAGTCATGGCTCATGTCGCACAACCATTATTGATTCGTCAGCTTATTCTGTATATTAAGGGACGAATAGCATGCCCAGTTTACGTGGCATATCTATTAGCGTTTGCTCTTTTTATTTCTACTATTGTACAAGCTATTGTTTCTCAACAAATCTTCTTTCAAAATAATCGTGTTGGTATGCGAATTCGCAACACCATGTCATCTACCATCTACAGACATTTATTAACCATCAACACCAGTGCTCTTTATCAGACCACTGCCGCTCAGCTGGTAAACTTAGTCGCAAATGACGTTGGCAAATTTGAAGAATTGAGTACATTCATTCATGGCACCCTCTTAGTACCACTGGAAGCTCTGATCACTTTTGCGCTTCTTTGGTGGTACATTGGTTTACCGACACTATTTGGCTATGCAGTGCTACTTTTAATGATACCCGCACAACTCATTTTCAGTAGGCAATTCAGTCGATACCGAAAGACGACGATGTCATGTACAGATAGGCGCGTGCAAACGATCAATGAACTTATCAATGGATGTCAAATTATTAAAATGTACAATTGGGAAAAAGTCATGGAACAACGAGTACGCGAAACACGTCGACATGAACTTTCAGGCATTTACAAAGCCAGTTGTTTAAGAGCTCTCAATACTGCCCTTGCCTTTACAACGTTACCTTTGATATCTCTTGCTACGTTCGGCGGTAGTTGGCTAATGGGTCGAACTCTACTCTCTGAAGATATATTCACAGCTTTGGCCTTCTTCGTCTTAGTCCGAGCTCCAGTAACTATTACCATGCCATCTTTGATTGAAAAATTTAGTGAAGCTCGTGTGTCCGCAAGAAGAATCGATCAGTTCATGCAGCTCAACGTGTTGATACCAAAACGTGAAAAGGCTGAAAATGAAGAGCATGTTATAATAATGGAAGATGCTTCATTCTCTTGGAAGGATGCTCCTTCCTTGTTCTCTTTGAATATGCAGATTAAAAATGGCAACTTAGTTGGAGTAAAAGGTATGACTGGTTCTGGAAAGTCGACTTTGTTCAGTGCTATTCTCGGTGAAATTAATCTTATTAGTGGAAAACTACGTCTACACGTGAACTCGATATCTTACGCTCCACAAATACCATGGATATTTGCTGATACAATTCGAGCTAATATTCTTCTTGGAAAGACTATGGATGAACAACGTTACAAGAGCATAATAAACGCATGCTGTCTTGACGTTGACCTGGAGAATTTTGGCGAAGTTGGTGATCTGTTGATCATCGGTGACAAGGGTGTTAGCATAAGTGGCGGACAACGGGCTCGTATATCACTCGCTCGAGCTCTCTACGCTGATGCTGACTTATATTTACTTGACGATCCACTTGCGGCCGTTGATCCAAAAGTAGCGAAGAACATTTTCGATCAGTGCATTGGCCCACGCGGTCTACTTCGTGGAAAGTCTCGAATATTAGTTACTCATCAAACACAATTTTTGGTTGAGGTAGATCAAATGATGGTCATGACGAATGGTCATATGGAAGAAGTCCAAATCGAACAACAATCTACCATTCAATCATCCGACGAGAAAGAACACGTAGACTGGAAGCTAAATACTACTGTAACTGACAAAAATTCGATTATCAAGAATGAGGCATTAGCAGACGGTGGTATCAAATGGAGTATTTGGCTCAAACTTTTTACTTCACCACCTTTACATTGGTTCGGCTTGTTTCTGATGATCTTTTTAATGGTAGCCAATGGAGCATTATACGATTTTACCAATGTCTGGCTTGCTATATGGTCTAGTAAAGATGACAAAGAACAACGATCGTCCTTCTATGCTTACGTCTACTTAGCAGCTATATGTAGTACATTATTCGTTGCAATAGTACGTGCTAGTTATATCTTCTATGTAATGCTATGTGGCTCAACTTATCTGCATAACCGAATGCTCAAAGGTATTTTGTATACTTCTTTGCGTTTCTTCGAAAGTAATCCCAGTGGACGAATCTTAAATCGAGCAAGTAAAGACCAACAAGTGCTGGATCAATCTTTGCCTCTAGTTCTAATTCAGACCATGCAATATCTACTGATGACTCTTGGTTCTATTGTAGTCATCGGAAAAACCAATCCGTGGGTGCTTTTCATTCTTCTTCCGTTGGTTCCTATAGTTCTATGGCTTCGTCGGTTTTACATGCACGCAAGTCGTCAACTTAAACGACTCGAAAGTGTAACACGTAGCCCTATTTATGCATTATTCTCATCGTCATTAGACGGACTTACCAGTATTCGTGCGTTCAATATTCAAGACGATTTTCTAAATATGTTTATCGAAAGACTCGATGCTAATGCGCGACCTAGTTTTCTTCTTTCTGCTACTGCACGTTGGTTTGGTTTACGGCTTGATCTTTCGGCTGCATTGCTCACCTTGGTGACTTCCCTTCTTGCAGTAGCTCTGCGACATCAAATCGATCCATCGTCGGCAGCACTTAGCATTACATATTGCATCACTCTAACAGGCCTCTTTCAATGGGCCATACGACAATCAACTGAAGCTGAAAATTTCATGACTAGTGCAGAACGTGTTCATGAATATGGCGAACTAATACCCGAAAGTCAGCAAGATAGCAACGAAAAGAATACTTTTGCTCAACTAGAAAATAATTGGCCTTCGCGTGGTATAATTGAATTCAAAGATTATAGTTTTCGCTACCGCCCAGAGCTGGATCCCATACTCAAAAGTCTAAATTTACGAATTGAATCTGAAGAAAAGATTGGTATCATCGGCAGGACAGGTATGACTACTTTATTTTCGATAAACACATACGATATTCGTTCTCTGTCTAGGAGCCGGTAAATCATCACTTCTTCAAGCACTCTTTCGACTTGTTGATCATTCGTCAACCAACGGAACCATACTCATTGACAATATTGATATTAGACATCTTTCATTAGATCGCCTTCGTTCTCATCTGAGTGTTATTCCACAAGTGCCGATACTCTTCTCAGGTACACTTCGTTATAACATTGATCCATTCGAACAATATTCAGATGAAGAATGTCTTGCAGCACTTGAAGCTGTTCTACTCGGACAATTGGTGCGCAATCATCCTGATGGATTACATCTTTTTATAGCTGAGTCAGGAACTAATCTGAGTGCAGGTGAACGTCAACTGATTTGTGTAGCACGAGCCATTTTGAAGAAAAGCAAGATATTGTTGATCGACGAAGCTACTGCAAATGTCGATCACGCTACCGATAGAATGATTCAGCAAGTAATTGCTGAGAAATTTCGCGATCGTACTATATTAACGATTGCACATCGACTGAATACGGTAGCCAAAAGCGATCGTATTTTAGTGTTAGAGCAAGGAGAGATCATTTACTTTGATGTACCAGATGATCGTTTTCAGTTATGTCATTTTCAATAAAATACTTTATTTATATCTGTCCTCTCCCGCCATCAACAAAAAGTTCAATGCCTGTTACGTAACTACTGTCATCTGAAGCAAGGAAAACCGCAGCTTTGGCGACTTCATCAGCCGTGCCCATCCGATGCATTGGTACGGAAGCCATCAGATCGTTCATGAAACTTGCTTTTACTACCCCACAGTCAGCCACACTTTTCAGCATGCTCGTTTCGATCGATCCCGGACTTAAAGTATTCACCCGAATCTTACGTTCTTTCAAATCCATTGCCCAACATCGAGCAAAAGATCGAATAGCTGCTTTTGATGCACTGTAGACACTAGCAGTTGAATGACCTTTGATAGAAGAGACTGATCCCATAAGAATGATTGATCCACCATCAGCTAATAGCGGCAGAACTTTTTGAATTGTGAATAATGTTCCTTTTACATTTATATTAAATGTTTCATCAAATTGTTGTTCAGTAATTGCTTCCAATGATGAGAGTAAACTGACGCCTGCATTTGCCACAATAATATCTAGATGACCCTTTTGTTCTTGAATAACATCATATAGATGGCCGAGATGAGCTAAATTTGATACATCAGCTTGTATAGCTGTTACGTTTGTACTGCCAATCTTTTTTTATGGCTTCATCAAGTGTCTGTTGTCGTCGTCCAGTAATGAAAATATGTTCTATACCTTCAATAATAAATTGTTGTGCAATGGCTAAACCAATACCTTCGGAAGCACCGGTGATGAGTGCAATTTTATTGTTGAGTTTGCTCATAATTCGTAATAGTCTTTTGAACACTTCCCTTCGGTCCGCTATTACATCAATGTGTAAAACGTGGTTACATGATGTATGACAAAGCTTTTTATTCCATTCAATAACGTGTCATAGATAACGTCACAACAAACCGTGTGTGTGTACCGAAATCAAGACAGAACAGAAAATGCATTCTCACCGTGCCCTTATTTTCTGTTCTATATATGATATGCACTAAATAATGAGTAAACTTTAACTAGTAAATGAAGTGGGTCTATTTCGAGAGCATAGATAGAATATGTATTTGCATTAAAAACTGCTCTCGTAATGCTGACTCTTGATATGCTTATCGATCATGAGTTTCACTGACGTCATGCTGACGCTTGCTTTTTCTCTTTTCTATTTGTGTGCATCTTCTTATACCCCTCGTGAGCTGATGTTTTCAGCTAACTTGCTAATTCTGATAATAATTCAACTGACTATGACTATTATTCGAGGTCAACAGCAAAATTCTCAGAAACCCATAGATCGTGCCGCTGAGTGCGTGCGTAAAGCCGATGTACTATTAATCGCAGCTGGAGCTGGCATGGGCGTCGATGCCGGTATTCCAGATTACTACGGTGGCATTCAACGAGCACATCCACGTCTAGCAGATATTGGTCTGAATATATATGACTTATCCAACCACACGTTATTCGCACAAAATCCTGCACTCGCATGGGGGCATTGGGTCACAAGACAGCGTGAATACATGAACATACGGCCACATGTCGGCTATCAGATGCTTTACAATTGGGCTCAATGTCGCAAGCGTACTGTACGTGTGATAACAACAAATTTGGATCGTCATTTCTTATGTTCGGGTTTTGCACCTGACGATGTATTCGAAATGCACGGATCGATGTATGACGCACAGTGTATGTATAACTGCGGTGCGAACCCATGGCCACTTGACACGACGAATATGCCTTCGGTGAATTTGAACACAATGCAATTACTCGGATCACCGCCGCTATGCATAAAATGTGGTGGTTCTGCGCGTATATGTACCGCACTAGCAGTCGACGGTCATTGGAATACTTCTAATGTTGAAGTAGCACGTACTCGTCATGAGACGTTCTTTCGAGAAATGTCCACAGACCGAACACTCACCGTTCTGGAAATTGGCTGTGGAACTGTGATGGCCAAAGTACGTGTAGAAGCAACACGCATTGTAGCAGAACATCGCATGCGTGGCGGTCAGGCGATACATATTCGAATTAATTTACATCAGGCACATATTGACGAACATGAAGACAATATTTCGTTGCCATTTAGTGCACTAGATGCGTTACGCACGATAAACAAATTACTGGTAGACTGATGAATTCATGTAATGTGTGAAAATCATATTGTTAATAAAATTTACTTGCAACTAAAACACAGATTTCGATATTTTCACGGTGAGAATGAGAGTATCAGATGCACACATCTCACCGTCTGAACCTATTACTAACTCAAGCTCACAACACCCACACTTTCGGTTGGCCTGAAATGGCTGTAGATTATGTATTTTATCTTTGATTCTGTTCATCATTAGAATAGTTCCTAAAAATACAATTGCAGGCCGTGTTCTACAAGGAGAAATAAATATCAAAACATACAGCGTTTCCTTTATCAGGAATCGACATGTTGCGACCATGGTGAAAATTCAATACTTCTACTTCCATCCAAGCGTTATTCGTATTGTGAACACCATCAATGTATAATCTGCAGAAAAAAGGCTACGATACAATCGTTCGTTATTTTATTCGTCATATTAATACTTTTATTACAATAAAAATTTCAATCTTCTGCGTCAAATTTTTGCACTCGATGGTTGTCTCTATCGACGACATATAGATTTCCCTGGCGATCGAATATTACATCTTCGGGTTTATTTAATTGATATAAATTAGGGCCCGGTCCATAGCCACCTACAACTATCATCGTTTCTTGAAAATCTTTTGACCAGCGTACTATTCGATGATTCCACGAATCGACTATATAAATATTACCAAAATTGTCCATAGTAAATCCACGACTATATCGCAGTTGTCTAGAATTATCTCCAAAATTAGGCCCGCCGACAACGATTCCTTCCGTCGCATTTTCCATCCATTTTACTATACGATTGTTTTTCGCATCCGATATATAAATTGAATAGTTTTGGTCGACAAAGAGATACGTAGGAGTTTCCAGTTGATTCGATCTATTTCCTAATCCATTTCCACCGGCTACAATTTTTCCAGTCAATTCACCCTTTCGGAATCGTTTGACTACAGCCAAATTGTAGTAATATTCACTAACATAAATAGTTCCATCCTGATGGATTGCAAGACCTCTACAACCAATCTTGTCGATAATTATTTGTTGTTCCGTTTGATTTTGAAGAGACCATCTTACTACTCGATAGTTCTTTGAATCGCAAACGATAAGAGAATTTGTCTTTTGGTCAACAATAACATCCAGTGGTGCATTCAACTGATCAATTCGCTTTCCTTCACCATTCCCACCAGCAACAAGTTCGTCACTTGTCGAGTTTGGTCTTCGTCTAATAATACGATGATTCATACAGTCACAAACGTAGATTATTCCATCATCATCAATATCGATTGCGTTAGGACTGTGAAGTTTGTTCAAATCCGAACCGTCTCCATCGCCTCCAGTTACCGTATATCCATATTGATTCCATGAAGAATGAACTCGCACTGAAACAAAAGCAAATATTTTACATTCAAATAAAACTACTAACATAATAATAAGATTTAATCACTAATATCACTACGCAATTTAGTCAGAGTTTTTCTGTGTAGCCAACAGTGCAACTAAATTGAAAGTAAAACAACATCTATACCTTTCGTTTGTGTCGTTGTTGTCATGAACGATATTTCTGTCGTTGCTGTGGTTACTGTCCACGTAGTAACATTCATAGCATTCTTCAATACAGGAATCAGAAGAATTGCAATAATTGATATGATCAAGGCAATGGCAACAGTAGTAAATACTAAACATATCCTTTTTTGTAACCGATCATATTCATTTCTAGATTAAAAAAAATTATCAAATTGTTTTTCTATAATTCTTACTACAATTTACGATATACATACAGTGCTTCCTTTTGATTTCTATCCATATCCATCACGTCAAACTAACACTATATGTATTAGAAAAATAGGAGAAATCAATTGATGACTCGACCGAGATATTGTTAAAAACAAACTGTGCAGAAAATTCAACTGATCTTTTATGAACTGCCGTGCAAGTAGATAGACAATCTGGCTAGTTGAAAAAGTGTAATTCACTTTTCTAATACTACAGATAATTTCTGTTGTTATAAAATGTCATTGCACTGCATGATCGTTTAAATACAAATGGAAATCTTCTCTAACAAATCTAATGTTAATATCGTAAATTACATGACAGGTTGTAACTTCCTTTGTTCTGTGAAGGCAAAACATGATGAAAATGTTTTATGTAAAGTGTTTTAATCAATATTTTATATTATGATAACTCAAAGACAACATGAAAGTCAGGATTTTTTCTTTAAGGGAAAGTGCACCTGGAATCTCAGCTATTTTCGAAGAAAGAGAGCGGAAATTTCATAGAAAAGTTTCGAATTTCTGACTAAAAGATACCACTTTTCAGCATCGATTAAATAACTTAGCCTGTCAAATGAAGCTTCGAATAGGTTTTTCTTTATCAAAAGAGTTTGAACTGTGACAAGAAAATAACATCACATCTGTTTATGTTTTATTTGATCTGTTCTGTTTGACGTCAATGTGAAAACGTATATCGACTGCTTTAAATGCGTAGTTTTTCCTTGACTATTTTCACAATGTAAGATTGATGACTTGAAATCATCATCTGACAGTAATGATGCATAATGAATCATAATTTTTTCTAGATAAAAATCACAATGCGTATCAGGTTACTATATAAAAAAGTCCGTGATAAATGGGTTCAATTGAACCTATTTGATTCACAATCATCTGACCCATCCATACGTCACCGAGAAATCTTATCAACTCGTCTCTATATCATTCTTCTTTTGACATTTCTTATTATTGTGACAACTTATATATCCATTACAAATCGACATGAAACTAAAACTGTTTCATTTCCAGGTTATTCTCTATATAAAGATCTACAAAAAAAACATTCCGACGGTTTACAATGTTCATGCGCTGAATATGTAATTCTTTATGAACATTTTGTAGTAACAAATTCATCGTTTCATCAAGTGTGTTCAAGTGATTTCGTATCTCAACGATGGATTGACTTTATATTTCAAGTGGACTCAACCACAATTTATCCCATTGATGTACGAACAAGTTTAAGCGCAATGTGGCAAATAATTCGAAACTTATGTCAACACTCGGCAGCAACAATGACCGACACACTTAAGCAATTCAGTAAATCAGCACTAATTAGTCCACTATTATTAACTGAAGATTTCATAGAAGCAAAAATTCAATCAGCATTACATTCATTGCTTGAAATGATTTCATCAGATATAGTTCAGTCAATATTTATTGTTAATAAAATGGCACACGCAAATCAATTGATAACAGCATTATCAACAAATTCGATTCCAATAACGAAAGAATATCAACCAACGCAATCATTTGCTGGTGTATTCCATCTTCCGACAATGTCTTTATCCGCTTATGTTGGAGTGTTTGAAAATATTTTCATACAAAACAATTCTACAAAGTCGTGCTCATGTAAGAATAATGTATCATGTCCATTACCTGGCAATATTTATTTTTATAATATATCTCAAAAACTTGGAGTTTATGATTTAAATCGAATACAATCGAAAGAAACATTACCTGGTCTAATCGTTGATTGTTTACCGATACAAACGACATTTTTGTCAACATTGGAATGTTTTTATAATCGAACGTGTTTAAATCGCCTTCTTTTATTTTACTTAAAGCAAATCAATGTTAAAGTTCTAAATCAGTTTATTCCATCACGTTTTAATCAAACGACAAAAATCGAATTTCTTCTAAACAAACTTTTCGTTGAAGAAATTCATTTTAAAATCAATTATGACAAATATTTCTTGCAGTGTAAGCCAAGCCTGTGTCATTATACTCAGCGAAATCGTTTTAATTCAATTTATATTTTAACCACTCTTTTTGGTCTTTTCGGTGGTCTAACTGCAGTATTACGTTTCGTTACTCCGTATATTATTCAATTAATGCTATCTTTACAAAAACGATTTTGTTCAAAACAAGCACAAGCTGTCAGACAATCTCAAGGTAATACTTAAGAACTTAGACGACAGAAGAAATCTGTTCTATAGGGTAGACTCAATGTTAAATAGAGTCACCAAATAGCAGTATAATGCACATCAATTTTGTTTAATGAATAGTCACTCATAAAAAAGTAGAGACCTTTATTGTTCAAAAGAATCTGAGGAGAAGAACTTGATGTACGTAATTACTATTGGGTACTAGATCGATTTGAGTTTACTGCATACTACGAGTTCCGTCGTTTATTCCAAATATATGAACTGTTATTAACTAAAACGAATGTTTTTAGATGAAATTAGTCGAAATCGTTTGAGCAAGATTTTTCGAAAACTCGAAAAAAGTCTCGTCAATATCAACATCTATAATCGACACTCTCGTGATCGAACTCGTGTCTATCATGGCGTTTTATCTACATGGCTATATATAACTTTGTTGTTACTTTCCGTATTGATAATAATTTTATTTTCTAACTTATCGAATGAAACAATCAGCGAAACATTTTCCAATCCAACGTTCAAACAATATACCGAATTGTACGAGACATATTCGACAAAACTGATTTGTCCGTGCTCTCAACTTTTGATACCGTATGGATCTTTTACAGAGTTTCAAGTGAGACTCCATCAAATATGTTCAAGCGACTTTATTCAGTCATCATGGTATGAACGTTTTCCTCCGACGAGTTTCTTACGAAGACAAATTCATTTTCTATCAGTGGCTTCGTCATATTTTCAAACACTAGCAACATTTTGTGACTTTGCAAATGAAACAATCAATGGCGCAAGTCAACACTTCTTGACGACAAATTTCGTCAATAGACATCTTTTATCAAATCATTCATTTGTTTCCACAATGAATTCAGTACTCAATCTATTAATTCTGTCAACACGAGCTGATTTTCATTATAAAATGTCTTTAACTACTGTTTCAATGCATAGTAATTATTATGTTAGTAACATGAGAGTTAATGCTGATCTTCGTTCAGAAGTGCTAAGCAACAGCAGTGTACACTATGAAGTTATTATAGGTGTATATACACCAGAGATTTATGATATGAAAGGTCAATATTGTCATTGTACTCGTGATTGGTCGTGTCCAGTGAATTTCCAGATAAGATTACACAATTGGTTGACTGACATTGATTGGCAAATCGAAGGGATCTACGGTAGCTGTACTATTATCGATTCGATATTTAAATCATCAATGATATGCTTGTTTAAGAAAGGCTGCTTAACACGATTACGAATACTTGCAAATATGCCGGAATTTGTCTCTGTGAAACCACTTGATTCAGAATTACCTAGTCGATATTCTTCTGATACTTTGATAGAAAAAATCTTTGATGAAATGATGGTTGAAAATTGGAACTATTCTTATTCATATGAACAATTCTATCATAAGTGTCAGCCGAAGTCTTGTTCAGTTACTTATGAAAGAAAAATGAATGTTATTTATATAATTACTTTCATTGTTAGTCTTATTGGAGGAATAAATATTATTCTTCGGATGATTTCTCCAATTATTATCGAGATTATATTAAAACTTATGGCTACGGCGAAACGGAATAGAATAACACAAATTCCAATGATACAGCAAGAAAATCATCGTAAGTGATCTAAAAAAAATCTATCTGATTGAATTCAAGGAAAATCAATGCTTCACTGCGACTACTCCATCGAATATTTTGTTATAGACTGAAGTTCTTCTCTGATTCTATCTAGTCTAGACGAAAATTGTTACAATAGATGATTTTCTTTTGTTTGATTTACAGAAGTATTTCAGATGTTGCGAGGGTTTTTGCAATAACTTAGCCATTGAAATCTGATTATGTTTATTTAGAAAGCGAAACAATTGGAGGTGGTGCTATCAAACAAATCACTCAGATTAAAGATAAATTAATGATGTTAAATATATTCGATAGTGGGTCAAATGATGCCGAGACTGTTCATCGCGAACGAACAGCAACACGATTTTACTGCTTCATCTTTTCAATTTCTATTTTCATTATAACCATCCATATTGTTTATTCAAACATCACGGTAATTAGATCTATTCCAAAACCTTCNAAATGTTTCATCAAATTGTTGTTCAGTAATTGCTTCCAATGATGAGAGTAAACTGACGCCTGCATTGGCCACAATAATATCTAGATGAGCTTTTTGTTTTTGAATGACATCATACAGATGATCGAGATGAGCTAAATTTGATACATCAGCTTGTATAGCTGTTACATTTGTACTGCCAATCTTTCTTATGGCTTCATCAAGTGTCTGTTGTCGTCGTCCAGTAATGAAAATATGTTCTATACCTTCAATAATAAATTGTTGTGCAATGGCTAAACCAATACCTTCGGAAGCACCAGTGATGAGTGCAATTTTATTGTTGAGTTTACTCATAATTCGTAATAGTTTTTTGAACACTTCCTGCGGTCCGCTATTACATCAATGTGTAAAACGTGGTTATGTGATGTATGACAAAGCTTTTTATTCCATTCAGTAACATGTCATAGATAACGTCACAACAAAGTGTGTGTGTGTACCGAGATCAAGACAGAACAGAAAATGCATTCTCATCGTGCCCTTATTTTCTGTTCTATATATGATATACACTAGATAATGAGTAAACTTTAACTAGTAAATGAATTAGACCTATTTTGAGAACATAGATAGCATATGTATTTGCGTTAAAAACTGCTATCGTAATGCTGACTCTTGATATGCTTATCCGTCATGAGTTTCACTGACGTCATGCTGACGCTTGCTTTTTCTCTTTTTTCCTTGTGTGCATCTTCTTATATCTCTCATGAGCTGATGTTTTCAGCTAACTTGCTGATCTTGATAATAATTCAACTGACTATGACTATTATTCGTGATCAACAACAAAATTCTCAAAAATCCTTAGCTCGTGCTGCTGAGTGCGTGAGTAAAGCCGATGTACTATTAATCGCAGCTGGAGCTGGCATGGGTGTCGATGCTGGTATTCCAGACTACTACGGTGGCATTCAACGAGCACATCCACGTCTAGCAGATATTGGTCTGAATATATATGACTTATCCAACCACACGTTGTTCACACAAAATCCTGCACTGGCATGGGGACATTGGGTCACAAGGCAACGTGAATACATGAACATACGACCACATGTCGGCTATCAGATGCTCTACAATTGGGCTCAATGTCGCAAGCGTACTGTACGTGTGATAACAACAAACTTGGATCGTCATTTCTTATGTTCAGGTTTTGCACCTGACAATGTATTCGAAATGCACGGATCGATGTATGACGCACAGTGTATGTATAACTGCGGTGCGAATCCATGGCCACTAGACACAACGAATATGCCCTCGGTGAATTTGAATACAATGCAATTACTCGGACCACCACCGCTGTGTATAAAATGTGGTGGCTCTGCGCGAATATGTACCGCACTAGCAGTCGATGGTCATTGGAATACTTCTAATGTTGAAGTAGCACGTATACGTCATGAAACGTTCTTTCGAGAAATGTCCACAGACCGAACACTCACCGTTCTGGAAATTGGTTGCGGAACTGTGATGGCGAAAGTGCGTGTAGAAGCAACGCGCATCGTAGCAGAACATCGCATGCGTGGCGGTCAGGCAATACATATTCGAATCAATTTACACCAGGCACATATTGACGAGCATGAAGACAATATTTCGTTGCCATTTAGTGCACTAGATGCGTTACGCACGATAAATAAATTACTGATAGACTAATGAATTCATGTAATGTGTGAAAATCATATTGTTAATAAAATTTACTTGCAACTAAAACACACATTTCGATATTTTCAGGGTGAGAATGAGAGTGTCAGATGCATACATCTCACTGTCTTAGGCTATTACTATAAGGCAAGCTCACAACACCCACACTTTCGGTTGGCTTGAAACGGCTGTAGATTATGTATTTTATCTGTGACTCTGTTCATCATTAGAATAGTTCCTAAAAATACAATTGTAGCCATTTGATGAAATCTTTTTGAATAGAAAACAAGTAAGCATAATGAATTCGAGCTATTTTACTTAAAACTGATGTTTGTAGGACAAGACCACATGAATTACGATTCATATATTTCCAAAAGACAGTGTCCTACAATGAGAAATAAATCTCAATAGAAAAAAATATCAAAACGTACATCGGTTTCGTTTATCAGGAATCGACATGTTGCGACCACAGTGAAAATTCAATACTTCTGCTTTCACCCAAGCGTTATCCGTATCGCGAACGTCATCAATGTAACCTGCAGAAAAAAGGATAAGAGACAATCCTGAAAGAACCGAAGAAAGTAAAAATTTTACTCCTGTATCACAGTTATCTATCTGGGCAAATGATCCAAAACACTGAAATTAAATTCATTTTCTGTTTTTCACAATGCAAAAATGTTCTCACCCGAACCATGTCGATTTATTCTGATTTGACTTTGTGAAAAGCAAGTTGGCTAAAATTCCTACACACAGCAGCATACCGTGATTCCAGACCCAAAATATTGCCCTTTATGTGAAAGTATGAATAGAATCTTCTCAATGACGGACGCCAATACTAACCACGGGGTATTTCTAAACGTTCGTTATTTTATGTCGGAACATCATTGGTTCAAGCATTCGCTACCCAGCGATTTCTCTAAGTACATTAAATGGAGCGGAAACAAGTGTTCAATACTATACTCTGTATTTATTTTAATCGCATCTACTTTGAATATGAAACTATTAGTGAATCTGAACTCTTAAAAGAGTCCGATCTAGATCTAGGCTTCGGTCAATCCGTTTGTCTCTGTAACATCCATCTGCAAAAGCACTTATGACATGACAATCAATCGTCACAGTAATTCTTTTATTAAAATGAAAACTTCAGTCTTCTGCGTCAAATTTTTGTACTCGATGGTTGTCTTTATCGACGACATATAGATTTCCCTGGCGATCGAATATTACATCTTCGGGTTTATTTAATTCATATAAATTACGGCCCGGGCCATAGCCACCTACAACTACCATCGTTCCTTGAAAATCTTTTGACCAGCGTACTACTCGATGATTCCACGAATCGACTATATAAATATTACCAAAATAGTCCACAGTAAATCCACGACTATATCTCAGTTGTCTAGAATTACCTCCAAACTTAGGCCCGCCAACAACGATTCCTTCCTTCGCACCTTTCATCCATTTTACTATACGATTATTTTTCGCATCCGATATATAAATTGAATAGTTTTGGTCGACAAAGAGATACGTAGGGGTTTCCAATTGACCCGATGTATTTCCTATTCCATCTCCACCAGCTACGATCTTTCCAGCCAATTGACCCTCTTCGAATCGTTTGACTACAGCCAAATTGTAGTAATATTCACTAACATAAATAGTTCCATTCTGATCGATTGCAAGACCTCTACAACCAATCTTGTCGATAACTATCTGTTGTTCCGTTTGATTTTGAAGAGACCATCTTACCACTCGGTAGTTCTTTGAATCGCAAATGATAAGGGAATTTGTCTTTTGGTCAACAATAACATCCAGTGGTGCATTCAATTGATCGATTCGCTTTCCTTCACCATTCCCACCAGCAACAAGTTCATCACTAGTCGAGTTTGGTCTTCGCCTAATAATACGATGATTCATACAATCACAAACGTAGATTATTCCATCATCATCAATATCGATTGCGTTAGGACTGTGAAGTTTGTTCAAATCCGAACCGTCTCCATCACCTCCAGTTACCGTATATCCATATTGATTCCATGAAGAATGAACTCGCACTTAAACAAAAGCAAATATTTTACATTCAAATAAACTACTAACATAACAATAAGATTTAATCTCTGGTTTCAATACGCAATTTATCTAGATTTTTTCTGCGCAGTTAACAGTGCAACCAAATTGAAAGTAAAAAAACATCTATACCTTTCGTTTGTGTCGTTGTTATTATGAACGATATTTCTGTCGTTGCTGTGGTCACTGTCCACGTAGTAACATTCATAGCATTCTTCATTACAGGGATCAGAAGTATTGCAACAATTGATACGATTAAGGCAATGGCAACAGTAGTAAATACTAAACAGATTCTTTTTTGTGACCGATTATATCCATTTCTAGATAAAAAAATAATCAATTTGTTTTTTCTAATTGTTACTGCGATTTATGATATACATACAGTGCTTCCTTTTGATTTCTATCCATATCCATCGTATCAAACTATTATTATATGTATTAGAAAAATTTACGGAGAAAAATAGGGAAAATCAATTAATGACTCGACCGAGATATTGATAAAAACAAACTGTGCAAAGAATTCAACTGATCTTTTAAGACCTACCGTGTAAATGGATAAACAATCTGGCTAGTTGAAGAAGTGTATTCACTTTTCAAATACTACGGATAATTTCTGTTGTTATAAAATGTCATTGAACCGCATGATCGTTTATAAATACAATAGAAATCTTCTCTAGCAAATCTAATATTAATATCATAAATTACATGACAGATTGTAACTTCCTCTGTTCTGTGAAGACAAAGCATGATCAAAATGTTGAATTTAAAGTGTTTCAATCAATATTTTATATTATGATAACTCAAGGACAACATTGAAAGTCAGGATTTTTTCTTTGAGGGAAAAAGTGCACTTGAAATCTCAGTTATTTTCGAAGAAACAGAGAGGAAACTTCATAGAAAAGTTTTGAATTTCTGACTAAAAGATACGACTTTTTAGCATCGATTAAACAACTTAGCCTATCAAACAAAGCTTCGAATAGGTTTTTCTTTATCAAAAGGTTTCGAACTGTGACAAAAAAAAGACGTTACATCTGTTAATGTTTTATTTGAACAGTTTTGTTTGACGTTAATGTTAAAACATATACCAACTGCTTTAAATGCGTAGTTTTCTCTTAACTATTTTCACAATGTAAGATTGAGGACTTGAATTCATCATCTGAAAGTAATAATGCGTATCAGATTACTATATAAGAATGTCCGTGATAAATGGGTTCAATTGAACCTATTTGATTCACAATCATCTGACCCATCAATACGTCACCGAGAAATCTTATCAACTCGTCTCTATATCATTCTTCTTTTGACATTTTTTATTATTGTGACAACTTATATATCAATTACAAATCGGCATGAAACTAAAACTGTCTCATTTCCAGATTATTCTTTATATAAAAATCTACAAAAAAAACATTCCGATAGTTTACAATGTTCATGCACTGAATATGTAATTCTCTATAAATATTTTGTGGAAATCAATGCATCGTTTCATCAAGTGTGTTCAAGTGATTTCATATCTCAACGATGGATTGACTTTATATTTCAAGTGGACTCAACTACAATTTATCCCATTGATATACGAACAAGTTTAAGCGCAATGTGGCAAATAATTCGAAACTTATGTCAACGCTCGGCAGCAACAATGATCGACACACTTAAGCAATTCAATGAATCCGCACTAATCAATCCAATATTATTAACTGAAGATTTCCTCGAAACAAAAATTCAATCAGCATTACATTCATTGCTTGAAATGATTTCATCAGATTTAGTTCAATCAATATTAGTTGTTAATAAAATGGCGCATGCAAATCAATTGATGACAGCATTATCAACAAATTCGATTCCAATAACAAAAGAATATCAACCAACGGAACAACTTGCTGATGTATTCCATCTTCCGACAATGTCTATATCCACTTATGTTGGAGTTTTTGAAAATATTTTCATACAAAAGGATTCTACAAAATCATGCTCATGTAAGAATAATGTATCATGTCCATTACCTGGCAGTATTTATTTTTATAATATATCTCAAAAACTTGGCGTTTATGATTTAAATCAAATACAATCGAAAGAAACATTACCTGGTCTAATCGTTGATTGTTTACCGATACAAACGACATTCTTGTCGACATTGGAATGTTTTTATAATCGAACGTGTTTAAATCGTCTTCTTTCGTTTTATTTAAAGCAAATCAATGTTACAGTTCTAAATCAGTTTGTCCCATCACGTTTTAATCAAACGACAAAAATCGAATTTCTTCTGAACGAACTTTTCATTGAAGAAGTTCATTTTAAAATCAACTATAACAAATATTACTTTCAGTGCAAGCCAAGTCTGTGCCATTATATTCAGCGACATCGTTTTAATTCAATTTACATTTTAACCACTCTTTTTGGTCTTTTGGGTGGTCTAACTGCAGTATTACGTTTCATTACTCCGTATTTTATTCAATTAATGTTATCTTTACAAAAACGATTTTGTTCAAAACGATCACAAGCTGTCAGACAATCTCAAGGTAATATTTAAGAACTTAGACGACAGAAGGAATCTGTTCTATAGGATAGACTCAATACATCCCACTTTTTCTGAACGAATTATCAAGATATTCAATGTTAGATCGAATCACCAAATAGCAGTACACTGCATAACAATTTTGTTTAATGAATAGTCATTCATAAAAAAAAAGCAGAGACTTTTATTGTTCAAAAGAGTCTGAGAAGAACTTGATGTATTATTCTGCACTAGATCGACTCAGATTGAGATCGATTTGAGTTTACTGCATACTATGGGTTCCGTCGTCTATGTCAAATACATGAAATGTTATTAACTAAAACGAATGCTTTTAGATGAAATTAGCCGAAGTCTTTTGAGCAAGGTTTTCCGAAAACTCGAAAGAAGTCTCGTCAATATAAACATCTATAATCGACATTCTCGTGATCGAACTCGTGTCTATCATGGCGTTTTATCTACATGGCTATATATAATTTTATTGTTACTTTCCGTATTGATGTTAGTTTTATTTTCTAACTTATCGAATCAAACAATCAACGAAACATTTTCCAACCCAACGTTCAAACAATATACCAAATTGTACGAGACATATTCGACAAAATTGATTTGTCCGTGTTCTCAACTTTTGATACCGTATAGATCTTTTACAGAGTTTCAAGTGAGACTCCATCAAATATGTTCAAGCGACTTTATTCAGTCATCATGGTATGAACGTCTTCCTCCGATGAGTTTCTCACGAAGACAAATTCATTTTCTATCAGTGGCTTCGTCATATTTTCAAACACTAGCAACATTTTGTAACTTTGCAAATGAAACGATCAATGGCGCAAGTCAACGCTTCTTGGCGACAAATTTCGTTAATAGACATTTTCTATCAAATCATTCATTTGTTTTCACAATGAATTCACTAATCAACCAATTAATTATGTCAACACGAGCTGATTTTCATTATAAAATGTCTTTAACTACTGTTTCAATGCATAGTAATTATTATGTTAGTAATATGAGAGTTAATGCTGATCTTCGTTTAGAAGTGCTAAGCAACAGCACTGGACACTATGAAGTTATTATAGGTGTATATACACCACATATTTATGATATGAAAGGTCAAAATTGTTTTTGTACTCGTGATTGGTCGTGTCCAGTGAATTTCCAGATAAATTTACACAATTGGTTGACTGACATCGATTGGCAACTCGAAGGAATCTACGGTGGCTGTACTATTATCGATTCTGTATTTAAATCATCAATGATATGCTTGTTTAAGAAAAGCTGCTTAACACGATTACGAATACTTGCAAATATGCTGGAATTTGTCTCTGTGAAACCACTTGATTCAGAATTACCTAGTCGATATTCTTCTAATACTTTGATAGAAAAAATCTTTGATGAAATGATGGTTGAAGATTGGAACTATTCTTATTCATACGAACAATTCTATCATAAGTGTCAGCCGAAATCTTGTTCAGTTACTTATGAAAGAAAAATTAATATTATTTATATAATTACTTTCATTGTTAGTCTTATTGGTGGAATTAATATTATTCTTCGAATGATTTCTCCAATTATTATCAAAATTATTTTAAAGCTTATGGCTAAGGTGAAACGAAATAGAATAACACAAATTCCAATGATACAGCAAGAAAATCATCGTAAGTTATTTCACACAAATCTATTTTATTATGAATTCAAGGAACTTCAATGCTTTGCTGCGACTAATCCATCGAATATTTTGTTATAGAGTGAAATTTTTTTCTGAGTGTTACAATAGATGATTTTATTTCGTTTGATTTACAGAAATATTTTAGATGTAGTGAGGGTTTTCGCCATAACTCAGTCATTGAAATCTGATTATGATTATTTAGAAAGTGAAACAATTGGAGGTGGTCCTATCAAACAAATCATTCAGATAAAAGATAAATTAATGATATTCAATATATTCGATAGTGAGTCGAATGATGCTGAGATGATTCATCGCGAACGAACAGCAACACGATTTTACTGCTTCATCTTTTCAATTTCTATTTTCATTATAACCATCCATATTGTTTATTCAAACATCACGGTAATTAGATCTATTCCAAAACCTTCNGAAACAATTGGAGGTGGTGCTATCAAACAAATCACTCAGATTAAAGATAAATTAATGATGTTAAATATATTCGATAGTGGGTCAAATGATGCCGAGACTGTTCATCGCGAACGAACAGCAACACGATTTTACTGCTTCATCTTTTCAATTTCTATTTTCATTATAACCATCCATATTGTTTATTCAAACATCACGGTAATTAGATCTATTCCAAAACCTTCGGAAGATCAATATAATGACATTTTAATATCTCATTCTGATTCACTTGATTGTCCGTGTTCGAAAGTATCTATTGAATATAGATATTTTATGAAAATAGAGACAAGATTTCATTCAATATGTGTAAGTCATTTTATTGGACAAGAATGGCGCGATTCTTTGCTGCATCATACGGTGTATATCATGGATCGACGTGATATTCGTATACGAGGTAATTCGTATTTTTTGTTTATTTCTTCTTTATGTCAACTATTTCAAACAACAATACATGATGCAATCGATCAGTTTCTTCATGATACATTCATTAACATTCGATTAATATCGAGACCTGATTTTGAGATGCGAATCGACAACATTTTTTCACAATTTCGAAATACAACTTCAGCGAAATTTTCTCGGAATTTTAAACTTATACGTGACATAATGAATGGAAATACTTTTGTATCTGGTCATTTATTGAATTGGGAATGGTGGCGAGATCTGACACGTACTTTTTATACAATTCCTACACGCCCGATCATAATGGATAATGGATGCTCTTGTGGAACACAAAGCGATTGTACAGAACCAGGCGGAGTATTTTACACATATTAGTAAGTACTCTCCATCACGAGACCCTCCGCAAACAATAAAACATACGTACTTTCGACTATTAGCTTGATATTTCCCATAGAGTCACGAGTATTATAGAAACCAGCTTTCAGCTAGTCGTAATCTATGGATAAGATTTCAATCATCAAAGCCTTTCACCATTCTCTATTGAAGGCGCTTGTCTTCTTTCAGACACGGAATGTATGAGAGATAAGCAAATATTCTTTTTTTTAATAGTCGCAATCCTCCGATAAAATTTTTCATACCTGGATGGAATATTGGATGCTCAGTTGTTGAAACAGTGTTACATTCAACATTTGAATGTTTTTACGATCAAAACTGTACAGATTCCTTATTGCATCATCTTAAAGCAGCATTCTATGTTTCTCATATGCATGCGTCGCCTATCGATTCTTCCATTAACAGTCGTTTTAAGCGAAATACAATGATTCAAGACATCGCTGATGAGTTGTTCGTGGAAGAATGGATGGTTAACAGGTCTTATTCATCATTTTACAGTCAATGCTCTCCAACATCGTGTTCTTATCANTACGATCAAAACTGTACAGATTCATTATTGTATCATCTTAAAGCAGCATTCTATGTTTCTCATATGTACGCGTCGCCTATCGATTCTTCCATTAACAGTCGTTTTAAGCGAAATACAATGATTCAAGACATCGCTGATGAGTTGTTCGTGGAAGAATGGATGGTTAACAGGTCTTATTCATCATTTTACAGTCAATGCTCTCCAACATCGTGTTCTTATCAGATTCAAAGAGATGAATATGTTATTTACACAGTATCGAAAATTCTAGGTTTATACGGAGGACTAACTATTACCTTGAGATTTATTGTTCCGATGATAATTCAAACTATATTTCAGATTCAAAATTGCTGTCAAACAAATGTAGTTGTACCTATTCGATAATTCACACTATGCTTATCGGTGTAATAAATATTGCTTTTTGTGCTGAGCGTGACGGTGAATATTTCTGGCCTTTTGGTACTCACATACACTTTCAAGATGTTTCTTCTTATTCTTTATAATAAAATCTTTTAATATAAATCATCAACAAATGAACATAAATTTTTTCGCGAATAGTCTACAAGGTTATTCTCGTGAAAGATTTCATGATTATAAAAATAATTAATTCAGTACTTCACAGACTGTCTTGGACAATCGTTACTTGTTTATTATCGACTTCTGCTTGATGAACTGAGATAGTTAGTAAATTCTGAAGCCTACCAAGAATTGGAGGGCAATCTGCATGGGATGAATTTAAAATCTGCCTGAAACTGATTCGCTAGTAAAAGAAATTATTCATTTCTTCGTAAATAAAAAACGACAGATGAAAGAAAGTTGTATTAGGTGGGTAAGAAATTTTTGGCGTTGTTTTCGAAAACTGTCTTTTTATTTGTTAACTTAAAAAGTACATATAACTTTCAATGATATATACTCCATTATTGTCTATGACCTGTCGCCAACGCTGTGGTAAAGAAAGCATCGCTTGTTCGTAGAACTCCTGGGACTTTGGGCGAGAATAGTTGAGTAGATCCAATTTTTAGGTCATTCTCGTCGTCGAATTTTTTTCGCGTTAATAATTCGACAAAGAATGAAACAAGTGGCAGTTGGTAGGAACCAAGTCTGGAGAATAGGGCGGATGTAGAACCGTAACCCATCCGAGCTTCAATAATTTTTCACGCGTTGATTTTGCAATGTGGCGTCGGGCACTGTCATGTAAAAATAAACACTGTCTTGTTTCCCTGGATTTTTGGTGCAACTCGGTGCAATTGCTGACAGTAGATATCAGTAGTGATTGTGCAAGTAGACGGAAGGAGTTCCCAATGAATAATTCATTTTACAACCCGCCAAACACTCAGCATAATCTTCTTTGGATGAAGGCCACTTTTGGGCATTGCTACACCTGTTTCTCCTGCTCCCAGCCACTGTCGCTTATGCGTGTGGTTAATATATAATGCTCATTTCTTATCCCCAATAATAAGATTGTGAAGCCATTGGTAGTTGCGATGAGCTGTCATTAATTCCATACAAGCGTCAACTCACGTGTTATCCAAACACCATATTTCCACATTTTGCCCAATTTATGGAGATGTGTTTCCATTGTAACATGGGAGCATCCGAGTCGCTCTGATAAACATCGTGTTATCAGTCGAGGATCTCCTTCGATAAGTTGCTTTAATCCATCCATATTCACCCGCAGTGGTCTTCCGGTATGAGGTGAATCATCGAGTCCGAAGTTGCCGTTTTTGAACCGATGGTACCAATGTTATGCTGTATGAACTGACACTGCATCCTTGCCCATCGTGCTGCATATGTTGCTCGTTGCTTCCGTTGCTCTACGACCCAAACGGAATTCGTGAAGCTGAAGCACTCTTATCTCTCATCGAGATATACTCATTTCTACTTCGAGATCGACGTCCATATTCTTGATTTTGTTATCATTCGGAAGACACTCATACTTCCTTTATATACTTTTAATATCGAACTTTCTCGACTGTTGTAGGAAATTCGGAAAAAAACGCGAAAATTTCTTACCAATGTAGTATTTTTTTCTTTCACCGATCTTTTATAAAAATTTTGATGGCACTTTCATTGTTTGTCGTAGTTAAATCTTCATTTGAAGTTAATATATAGCAAAACGAAGAAGTGAGTAGGATTTTTTAAAATTATATACCTGAATCGATTGAATCATTGTGTTTTTTGATTGAGTATATTCCAATGATGTAGGACCGATCGAAACGTTTGAACCACTGAAATGTAAATCAAATGATGCAGATGAAGAAAACTTTTTTTTGTATATAGGCACCCTCAGCCATCAGTGCCCTTCGTTGGGGAAGGTTCGAATCGAACATTACAAGAAAAAAGCATGTTTTACAATAGATTACGTGTCATAGTGTGCAGAAAAAGTGTCGTAAGTAAGGGAAAAAGTAATCTCTGAATGACAGTAGCGGTGTTCTGTTCTTTGATGAACCTCTTATATAGTGACATCTCCAGATCATAAAAAATCTAACGATTAAAAAGTGTTAATATAAAAGTTCAATTGAATCAAATACTGCATGAACTTATAGAAGAAGACATTCACTTTCAGATATCAAGCTTTGAAAAAAATCTGCCTGAAGTATAAATAAATCTATTAACTATAAAACAAGTAGCGCTCGTCGTGCCGACTCACTTGACCCTCGACTGCGGAGGACAGATATTTTTTTCGTGTCCCAATTGTGAAACAAATTGATACAAACAATTTCATACACAAAAAAACAATTCAAATCTTTTGCGCAGGTATATTTAGTAACCTTCGAAAACAAAATACTGAATTTTTCCTACTCTTTTTGGGCAGGAATATAAAAGCCTCAATTTTATACCATCAATCGAACATGCAATAAGAAAAAAGAAACGATGACGCAATACAATAAGCATTAGAACCACTTCAATCGAACAGCATCATAATCATACACAATACATCAAATGCACTACGAAGCATACACAAGAGTCAGAGATATAGAACGTCAAACATCAATTTCAGTCTCTTATACGTGAAAATCTCTTTCCATGCATCCTCACCCTCATCTACATAATTAAGCCTATCAACTTCACTACTACGAGGCCACTCACCATTCCATCCAGAAACAGGCAACTCCTCGAGCAACCAACCCCAACTCCGATCTATGAATCCAAACGGAACCAACGCTCAACCACCAGAGAATAATCTTAACATTAATGTAAATTCACTTCAAACACCAATAATAATCATCAATTACCTGCAGACGTTTTATTTCTTCGTCTTTCCACAATTATCATAGGTTCGATAGGTTTACCTCAAGAGATCCGGACTACATTTGACACATGTTGATTTAACTGACTTCTCTTTCGATATCTCTATTTTTCGCTTTCACCGCATTCAGCTGCGGTAATACACGTTTCCTTGCAGCTCTATAAATACTCCTGAAATTAGGTACAGTAGAATAAACGCTGGAACATCGCAGCCACTCAAACAGCATTACAACAAACCTCCTCGCCATTCGAACACCACATCAACTCCATCTTTCAATACAAACAAATCAACACGAACCAAACGCAAAACCAAGCCAAAATCCACAATGCAAGGGACAGAGCCTCCTATTCGCGGGTTCCATTCAGCCACATCCACAGACACATTAATCGAACTGTCGACGACTTCCATCCACGGTTCCACACCCACCAATGACTTCCCCAACACCCTCACACCATCAGAAAAATGTGTGGAACCGTGGATGGAAGTCGTCGACAGTTCGATTAATGTGTCTGTGGAT
>CAJNOJ010000611.1:3556-38339 GCA_905250025.1 Adineta ricciae | reverse complement strand
TTTCGCATACCTGAAGTTGATATTCTATTCAAACTACGTTTGTTCATTCAAGATCTTCATCAATTTATTATTGCATCATCGAACAACTCATCGTTGAAAACAATCTATCGCTCTCAGTTGGCGATCACTGACGAACTCGAAACATTGAAAAAGTACACTGAGGGTGGATACATCGCATTTTCACATTTCTTTTCCGCATCAAGTCAACCTCCTTCTCAGAACCAATTCACTTCGTCAGAAGATGATGAAGAGATTCTTTTTGAAATCGATGTTTCCAATAGCAATAGTTATATGCTCGTCGAGGAACAAGTTTTAATTACATTTGGTTTAGTCACACGAGTCACAAGTATCGACAAAGACAAGAACGGAAAGACAATTGTACACTTGACAACCATTACTGGAGATGATCGACAGTATGACAAGATTATTGAACCAATGAGAAAGGAAACACGTGCGCCGCATCTATCACTTCGAACTGTGACAATATTCTTACGCAGTCCATCTCGGTCAAGCCTTGTTAGCCCACTCTCGGAGGGCGAAAAAAGATCCTCTCTTGGCATTAGCACGTACTTATCATTCATTGGGAACTGCATTGTACGAAAAAGAAGAATTCGATGAAGCACTCCATGTAATCAAGAAATCTCATGAGATTTACTTACGATTTCTTCCTGAAGATGCGCCGCAGTTATCACCAACATGGAATAATATGGGTTCGATCTATTTACGACAGGGAAATACTGAACTAGCATTGGAATATCATCAACGTGCCTTGAATATTCAGTTGAAATCACCTAGTCCAGATCTTCCATCGATCATCTCCTATTCAAATAATATTGGCGGAGTTTACTTAAAATTAGAACGGTATGATGAAGCACTTGTTCACTTTAAACGTGCCTTACAAATTGAAGAACAAACCTTACCAAAAAATCATCCGGAACTAGCAGGAACTTATCATCGCATTGGCGGTGTTTACTTTCGACAGAATAATTACGAAAAGGCACTGTGGAACGTCTATTGAAGACTCTTCCGAAAAACCACACGCAAGTACGAATGAATCAAGCATATGTCGATCGATTAAAACAAAAGCTATGGGTTAAACAATTGTTCACTACTTAAAAATCACTTTCACTCGTTTTATTGGCAACTAATTTTAGAAATAAACCAGATTTGTTTTTCTTTCAAATTCGATTATCGAATGGATTTTTCTTTTGTGATAATAAATATCTTTTGTAATAGACATCAATCCTAAATCAACAGTTTACGTCGATTGAATGTGTTCTCCTCTCTGTCGGCAGATATGTGAAAGACGACGAATGTTTGTCATTCATTCTTATTTCATAAAGGACGATGTTATCGTCGTTCATTGTTTGTCTCTCATTTCAAGTCGACGTGTTCGACTGATATTTATAGCGACTGGATTCCAAGTCAATCATATAGTGAAATGAATCGACGATTAACGAGTGTGTTGAAAAAGTCATCTTGTCCACGATCTTCAAGTATTCTCTGTTCGGTTTGTTCATGTTATCGTTCGTCACAATTATTTGTAACTGACTATTGTTGCTCACCATTGACAAAACATCACAAACGGCAAGTGTGCGATTCTTGTCTTCATCAGCACGTACTTTCCCAACTCTACTCTTGCTTGACAAATTCAATTGTGTGTCCAGAATTAAGGTGCCTTGCAAAATTATCGCAGTCGGCCATTTGCGATATTCTATTGAAGTACAAAAGTCATGATTTGCTCAATGATTATCTACGCGAACAACAATGGGAAGGCAAAAGCGACGAATGGGTTAAAAGATTTGCAGCACGTTGTCCTGGTTGTGATATTCCAATAGAAAAGAACGGAGGATGTGACGAAATGATTTGTATTCGTTGTCAAACGCACTTCTACTGGTCGAAAGCAAAGCGCTATGTACATGAGACGAAACTATTCGAATGTCAATCGTTTCTCATCGTTCATCCATTTGCAGGTGGAATGATTTTTGTGTTAATATTTCTTGTTTTAATCTTAACTGTTGCTATTTTCTTTAAATAATAAATTCATTGAATGTGATCAGAGGAAATATAGGTCTCATTCTATTGCCCTCATTATGACATTGGAAACAAGGAGCGTAAGGCTGATATATAGAGCATATTGGTTAGAGGCGTAAATGAAATTTGAAAGAAAGAATAAAATAGGGTGATTGCTAATGAAAGCATTATTATAGAAGCGAACTTATAGATGTTCATTTATCGACATATGTCGAGGATATTAACCAATTGTTTGTTGAGCATTTTAGTCTGATAATTCATAGATACTGATGTGATGACTACTCTTGAGGAAGATACTTTTTTTGCAATATCGACACATTTTGAGGGTGTGGGTGAAAATTGTTAAAATGTTATGTATGGAACCGATGTCGAAATCACACTAGAAACTACAAGAGCGAGTCTGTTCGAATCGTTTTGCAGATTTGAATGGCCATGAGAGTAACTTGGTGAAGATGTTTGTTTGGAATCAACAGAACTCGGTAAAACCTAGTTGAAGTTATGTCGAACCACAATTCAAAACATATACCTAAGCGATTTTGTTCTGAAAATTGGAATCTGTGTCCAAGATATCGTATGTTCGTTTTACTTATTCGTTCTGAGTATCTATGCGAAATGATGGTGCTTTTTATTATAGGTTTTACAAGTCTCAGCTGAAATGTATATGACTATTTACGTAGTGTTAATCTTCGATGATAGTTTATGATGAAAGTGTCAATAATATCGAGAAGATTTTTTGAATTGTTTGAACAAAGAGCTTCATGCTGAATAAGTAATGCTCGAGCAGTGGAAAATGAAACTACTCAATTCTGAAGAAATATAAACAAGTTGTTGGATTAGGAAATTTTTCATAATTTTGTTCCGAGAAACCTTGTAGAAGATTCGATAAAATAGACTTCTGATGAACTATTTCACGAAAGAAAAGATCTTGAAATCTGCTGTTCTAAGGACAAAACATCTTTCTACACTCATATTAAATGTTCATCATTTTGATTCATAAAGTGATATTCTGAGGATTATCGACGAGCATTTCTTGGATTCATTTTACAAGAACAATAGAGATGGTAGATTTTGTTATTGCCACATTAATTATTCTATTATGATCGCAATGACAATTCGGAGGAGGGTAATCTCACTATCATCTACGATCCGATACTAACTGTACAGTACTTTGCGTCGGCTGTGTCCCTTTCATACATCGGACATAGCGTTTGAGGTAGTAGAGATATGAATGACGTACGAGTACAATATGCAGCTACTATCACTTATGGGCTCGAACTATCTACCTTCATCGGTACCCACACTTCAACTAAGTGAGATAGTACACACGCTGCTATTCTAATATCATGGCGCTTCTATTCGCCGTTCTGATGGACGGTTACTGCACCATATCAAATCCGTTGCAATATAACATATTGTTCTATTCAGATTATATATGGACGTCCGAAAGCGACGCTTTACCATTGATCCACATGATAAACTTAATGACATCTAACCCAACTATCACTACTCATGACCTCTTTTTGTTTCTCATTCAAATTAAATTATATTTTCTTCATCAAACAACCACAAAAAGGCGATCTTCTATGGATGATAGAAATTTAATCTTTTTCTTGCTCACCTTTCCAGTGATCAGATTCAATCTAAGGTTTGTTTGACATGTTTAGTCTTTTCAATAACTTTGTATTATTCCCACTCTTCGCAATCAACGATTGCTTTTTGAAATATTTTCCGATGGAATTATCTTTGTCTGATGGTTATTCCCTTTATCGTTAACATCGAGGTGCAGGAATTTTATCATATAAAGAAAGAGTCTAGTGATCGCTACATCGTAAACGGATAATTCCTTTCTTTCTTCAAGTGTGATTCATTTGTTTATTCCCTGTGAACAGTGAGATTTCTACCAAGATAACAAGAAATAGTGTGCTTTTCCCCTTCACATCTCTTTCGTAGATGAATAGACAATCTCGCATTGGTTCCAGAGCGTATATTGATTTTGATTTTGGTGGCAACTAACGAATGTATCGTGCATTCTTGTGAGAATGTGTCGGAGTTTCAAACTGCTGTTAATCAGCTTCGCTGTGAAGACACGTTTTCAGATGATGTTTTTCAACAATTACTAAAGCGATGTTGCTCTTGTGACGACAAGAAAGGTAGATTCACGCATTCAGTGAGATCTTCACGATTTGAATCGATTTTGAAATTCTCCGTCAAATATGTGAAGACATTGCGTTGTCATTGTCTTCTGTCGTTAAATCTGGTTCCCCGCATCGAATATAAACGAATGTGCTAATTATTGAAGTTAAGAATTAAATTTTCACTATCTGTATATGTTTAGAGTTTTGCAGACGGAGGAAGAGCACAGCACAGATGAAGAAGAAACGCCAGATTTCAACGCCCAGTACACAGTCATCGATGACATACAATGAGAATACAGATGACGAATGCACATCACCTGACATAATAGATCCCATCGATGAGTTTGCGAAAGGTATGTTTACTTGTGTAGAATCAACAGTACAAAATGATGTTAATGAGAGCATATTCGGGGAATCGTTAGACGACTGCTGTAAAGATGAGTACTGACATGTTATGTGTTTTAGTCATGGAAACGTTCCAAGTAACAGCAGCAGCTGATGATGGATGTATTGTTCATAATTCCAAGTACCGATCGAAGTTTAATCATGCTGTTAATATAATTCGACGTTCAACGAAGTTTAACAAACAGATAAATATGTAATTCACGAATATTTTTCGTACGTCTATTGTCGTTTCAGGTTTGAATGTGATCGATCTCAATGTATTGGTTAGCAAATGTGATGAAATTGTGTCGGATAAAACACCTCAGCCAGTGCACGACGTTCTCCGTGTTTTTGAACTTTCGTTCGAAACGGAAACATCTTCCCAAGAACGTCGCGCAAGAGTTTCTCGTTTTATTGGGAAAAAGGCTGCAATTTCGATACTCTACGGAATAAATACAATGTTCGCATTCACATCATCGATAGATCGTCCAACAAAGTACTTATCAAAAAGAGCATCAATGTCAGAAACAAAGACGGTATAGAAGAAACAGTTTCTGCTGACAAACTTCGCGTGTTAATTCGAAGAAAATCGAAATTGACGACAGATATAATTTCATTCGATGAAATCCAACGAGAGATCAGTGAAAAATGGGAGGAAGCAAGTGAATTTCGATTTATTCAAAGAGAATTTACCTTTGATGACAAAGATCAATTTAAATTCGTGTGTCTTCCATTCAAATTGACGCTCTTACTGAAAGAAAGTCGTCGAATAATGAGCCGTTTTATTAGAGAGAAAGGCGAACATCTACGTAAGTTAGAAGATCAATACAATATTCGCTTACATATCATCAAAAATGAAAAATTGAATTACAAATATTTTGAAAAGATCGTCGAGAAGCAAAATGGAAACGCTTCAGGGAATTTCTATTTATTCATCACCCAGAAAAACCGATCGGCTGCAGGTAAAATTCCTATTGATGAAGTCAAGAAGCAAATAATCGAACAATGGAAAAATAACACTCAGGTTGCGAGACCCAGCTTTCAATCAAAATCGTCGATCAAAAGGCGAACGAGAAGAAGAATTCGTCGAAGATAAATGGAGGAAAACAGCGAGAAACATGAACTAAAGATAGAGCATTATTCCAAAAATAAATCGTTTTAATACTATGCACCAGCAGATTTTTCTAAGCACGATTTACTGGAGAAGTGATCGTATTAATAGCGCTATCTACAGTATAAAAAGGAAAATAAAAGTGAGCAGACGATTTCAATCCTTCGTCTTCCAAATATCAGATCTGCTTCTACAAAATGTTCCTCTATTGATCACTTGTTTATTGAATCGGGAGCTATGGGGATGATCAGACGGAAATCTCATTGGTTGTTCTGATGTACTCATTGGTAGACAGACGGTTGAAGAACAAATTTGACAAATATTAGTTGGACTATTGAGGGAAAATAAACGACTTCGATCTTTTCATTTTGTCTAATTAAAAAAAGGAACTTAACATAATAACCATTGATATTTAGATGTTGTTACTTCGATTCACTCGTTTATATTCTACAGTTGTTGATCTCGGCCTACAAATGAAGCAATTAAATGACAAAAAGCAGTTTAGGAAAGCACTTTCTTCATTTGAGAAGCATTATCCAAAACAAATGAGTCCTTTAATTGTCAATCAAGCCTTTCGTGCTTGTGTTCATCTGAACGAGTTTCGACGTGGAAAAACTATTCATCAAGAATTACCTGCAAGTTTACTTAACAATCAATATATTCGCACTAATCTCATTCGATTATATAGTAAAAAGTTCATTGAAACGATTCATTGCAGTTCAATTCCTCTTTTTGGTTCATAGTGAACTGTAACGATGTTGATAAAGCACGAGAAATTTTCTCTACGGCACCAAAGAAATCAGTTGTCATGTACAATACAATGATCGAGGGTAATATCAACTGTATGTGTAATCAAACCAAGTGATGGTATTTGATTTTCAGGCCTTGGAGAAAATAATCGAGAAAAAGAAGTTTTGAAACTATTTGAAAAGATGTCTGTGACACCAAATGCTTACACTTATAGTATTTTATTCAAGCTTTGCACTCAATTACCCGATCGTGACGTATTTGAGTTTTGTAAAACGGTCTGGAAGGAAATCTCGCACGACAATCAAAAGAATCCAGTGGTATCAACTTCGTTCTTAGGGTTACTTCTCAAGCATCAACAAATCTCAGTTTGTGAAAAGTTCTTTTCTCAAATTGAAAAGAATAACGTTACTCATATAACTATGATGAAGGGTTTGCATATCTCCACTCTCAATCTTAACATAATCTCTATTTCTTTGTTTTCTTCAGGGGTATCTTTCACATGGAATGCCGCAAAAAGCAATTGATCTCTTTTTCCAACTTGACAAACCCGATGAAATAGCGACAGGAGCGTTTTTTAATGCATGTTCTCAAGTAAAAGACAAAAACACGTTGGCTTTAGCTGAAAAGGGCTTTTCCCGACTTCGTTCTCCATCTGATCGTCTTCTTCAATCAGTTTTCAATATGTACTTCCAACATGCTGATATTTCCAAAGCGAAAATTCTTTTTGAAAAAGTTCAACGAAATGTTATCAATTATGCTTCATTAATGAAACTATACAATGATCAAAGTCAACCAGAGAAGACTTTAAAATTATTTCAAAGAATGAAAGCTGAACATATTGAAGGAGGTTCAGTTGTTTTCGTCTTATTAATCAATGCTTGTGCAAATATCCGCTTTTCGTCTTTGTCTCGATCGATTGTGAAACAAATTCCACAATATTTGCTTGATGATTACTGGTTGCAAAGATCACTCATATACATGTGGGTAAGTTCTCATCAAAAGAGTATGAAATGAATGATACGAAAAAGCATTAAACAACATTTAGGATAAATCAGGTTCAGTGGATGAAGCACAACGAGTTTTCAATCGAATTGCTCAACCAAGTAGCATAGCTTTTTCAGCAATGAGTAAGATTTTAGATCTGTTATTCAAATAATGTTTCATATAACAGCATCCGATGATTAGTCAATGCATACGGTTTGCATGGAAGAGGAAAAGAAGCAATTGAATTGTTTAGTCGAGTTCCAATGGAAATGATAAATGATCAGATTCATGTTTGTGTATTAAATCCATGTTCTCATTCGGGCTTGATTACAGAAGCTGAAGAGATTTTCAATAGAATTCCTTATGACAAACGAACAGAAAAAGTCTTTACTACTATGGTTAGTGTGAGAAACACGTTTTTCGTAAATTTCAACTCATCTGAACAAAGGTTGATGGATTTGCTCGTTGATTTGAATTTGCTCGTGCACAACAGTTAATTGATGAATTTGAAAAGACTCATTCTCCTTGTTCACATATGTACAGTAAGCATTTGCAGTTGATTGAACAGAACCTGGCTTAACTTCATGGATTTAGTGACGATGTTATCGAGTGCAAGAAATCGGAAAGATGCTGTCTTAGCTCAAAGACTATTCGATCGTATTCGTTTATTATTTTCTGATGACGAAAAGATTCTTTCATCAGCAACAGTTGTTTTAGCAAATACCTATGGATTAAGCGAAGATTTAGCACGAACAGCAGATCTTCGAACAGAAATGGCTGAATCTGGGTTGAAGAAAGTGTCTGGACGATCATCGATGGCGAACTTGTGGTAAGACTTGTGACAAGTTGATTTCAGATAAAAATGTGTTTTGTTGAAGCACTTTTATGCGAATGATCGGTCACATCCTCTTTCGAACAAGATTTATCATCAACTAGATCAGTTAAAAAATGAACTAAGTCAACATGGTTATCAATCGGACGAATCTTGGGTATCAAGACCTTTGACTGATGGTGAAACAAACGAGTCTGTTCTATGGGCACACTCGGAGAGACTTGTCATTGCTTTTCAATTGATTCAAACACCAAAACCGTCTTTCATTGAAATAGTACAAAATCTTCGAATATGCCAAGGTTGCCGTAAGCCATTACTATTGAATTGATTCATGTTCTATGCATATTCATATTTAGATACAGCAATTAAACTAATAGCTAAAATTCATCGATGTTCCATTGTTATTCACGATGCAAATCGTATTCATCATTTCGATACGACAGG
This sequence comes from Adineta ricciae, assembly GCA_905250025.1. Classification (NCBI taxonomy): domain Eukaryota; kingdom Metazoa; phylum Rotifera; class Eurotatoria; order Adinetida; family Adinetidae; genus Adineta; species Adineta ricciae. Next base: position 29,665 of record CAJNOJ010000611.1, on the reverse strand, counting down.
AAAGTGTTCTTGCAATGAGCGTTTTTGAATAAAAAAAATAGGAAAAATAGAATACTTTTCATTCACATTGTTCTTTCTATTGGCTATTGACCACAGCTAAACATAGATTGATTAAGTCAATAGTGTTCATTAACTCAAACTATTATCAGTCATTCGGTCGACTCCGTATTTATCTCACAGATTGACATATGATGTGTTTGTTCTTTCGATATTGTACTGCGCAACATACTATACGTTAATCATTTTTTGAGGAGCGTATTTTCTGGATGATTTGTAGTTCAAGGGCTTTTTGTCTAAATGAAACGCTCTTTTCAAGTAGAACAACTTGAAAAGAAAATGGAACTAGAAATATCTGTTGTTCGTTGACGTCTACTCACAGATTCTCAAACATCATCGCGAGTGTGAAGACAATCGAAGCAAGCGCTGTATTTGCATGGTTCATGTTGATGATACCCAGGTTATTATGGCACGGTCGGTTCCGGTTAGTTAGGTTCGTTTTCCGACTATTTCCACCTGCCCAGGTCAACAAATCCGATGCTGGATCCGACCATCCGACAAAATCCTATATTGAATCCGATGGGATCCGAGTATAGGATTGCTCGACCTGGATGGTCGAGTTCCTGAAGATCAAATATTGAAAAGAACTCAAGTTTACCCATCAAACAACACCACAGATTCAACGGTGTTCACAAAAGATGTTCGCGTCAATAAAACATTCGCCAACGGTGCAGAAAACGATATCTATTTCCTGATTCTTCTCTTGGCTACCGCTGTCTTTTCTGATACAGTCTTGCACGCGAACGATCGTCTATGGAGTTAGTTATCTGTCTTGTCGAATAGCTTATGCAATGGCTTATATTTTAGCACTGCAACCATGGAAAACCATTGAATATGTGTTTGATCTAGCTTATACGCTGACATGCAGTTTGGATGTAATGATTACATGGTCACGCCGCACATACTGGTCAGTTTATTAAAACTTGTTGCTTTTGTAATAAATAAATAAGTAAAAATTTTAATAAAATAAAAAAAAAGGGTTATGGTATGCGAATGATTGGCTTAATATAGTATCGTTGTATATTGCTTATTATCTGAAACAAACGTCTTTTTTATCCCACTGACAGCACACCATCATCAAAGGCCATGGGAGCAAAGCAAGTTTCTATCATGTACGAGTTATGTATGTTGAAAATTAACGCCCTCCATTTATTTATCGATGTGAAGCTAGCCCAACGATATGTTAGGTAAAAACTTTTTTACTAAATATGGCCCGTCCATGAAAACTACACTATTCGACTCAGAATTTAATTCTGGATCGAATGATGGTACTTCTATCCACCGGACAAACTCTGGGAAAATTCGTTCTGAATTTTAAATAGACCTAAAGGAAACGAACAAAGATATAGATAAGAATTTTTCCACAGTTTGTCCGGTGAATAAAAGTATCATCATTCGCTGCAAAATTAAATTCTGAGTCGAATAGTGTAGTTTTCATGGACGGGCCATATTTAGTAAAAAAGATTTTACCTAACATATCGTTTGTTCGTGCTAGCTTCACATCGATATTTATTTTCTTCTCACGAACCGGAATGCAAAATACTTCTTATCAGCTAATAGGGTATTTTGTCGACCAATGAACCGAAAAAATTATTGTACCGTTTTCATTTATTATACATACTCAACCATCATCGCTACTCTCGTGAGAACGAAGTGTGAGTCAAAGAAGCGGCCTGACGCGAGAATAAAGGAAAAGAAAGTGAAATGGTGTTGTTCGTCGCTGTTCATTATCGCTTTTCTATAGAATATTTCAGTTTTAATTTTATTCTTTAGAACAGAATTGAATTCTTCATTGATTCACTACAAAGGCAAATCAAGTAAAGATCTCAAGTTTGATAATATATATAAGGTAGAAATTATACTGAAATATTCACAAATTTCTTTTGTCTTATTTTAGTCAACAATCAAAATATCAAACATTCCCAGATTATTGTGGCTCGGTTGGTTCCAACCGGTTAAGTTCGCTTTCCGACGACTTCCTCGCCGCCGGAAGTTCAAACGAAGTTTCCAGTTACTTCCTGACCATTTCCTGCAAACTTTGAGCTGGAATCGAATGGAATTATACCGAAACCAACTCAAGTTTAAACGGATCGAGTCACCGGAATGATCGGCCTGGGAAGCTGCACAAGCAAAGAAAGACATTGAACAAAAGTTAATGAAAAAACGCGATTATTTTAAACGAAAATATGATCAAAGATAGATTATGCTGCTTTCTCTCTGATGGATTTTATTGAATAAACAACTAGAGCTATTAGGATACAAAATAGATGCATTCATTTCTGCTTTTGTGCGAGTAGAGATTAGACGCGTATTCTCTTGTCATTCTTATTATTATATTCTTGTTTCTTTGTTTCCTCCTTCTTCTTTTGCGCCAGAGGAGAAATCTTAGACTCATTGAACTGTCGTAGTACACGACATCCACAAACGCCGAAAGCAACAGTATCTTCCCCAGAAAAGAGAGATGAAAAGGAAGACGATGATGATGAAGAAGAAGGAGGTAGCAGTGGCGGTGGTGGTGCAGGTGCAGGTTTTACCGATTTTCTCCAACTTTTACAAGCTATGTCCGGTGGTGCTATTCGTATTCCATCAAGCAATGATGATGGAGATGGTGTGTAAGGTCTACTCGCTCGATTAGGAATTATAAATCGTAAGTTGGATGTTCGCTTTTTGAACTGACTGTTGTTGTGTGATGAATACAGTTTAGGAACAAGTTCTCGAAAAAAACTAACAAACTTAACTCTACGACAGGTGGGAAATGTTGAAAATTATCTTCTTGTTTACTAGGATGCGTCATCACCGGATGATTGTGTTGCACTCATCAATACAATCATTAATGAGAAGGTAATATTCATCGTCACGGATGCGCTCGGAGATCCTGTTGTGTCACGTATCCAAGATCTTCAGCAAATATTTGCTATCTATGTTTTGTGTCAAACAGAAGAACAAGCAGACAATTGGTCAACGAATCAACCGAAAATTCGTGGAATTTACACGGATATCAATGAAATTCTTGTCAAAGTGAAACACGATATCGAAACTGATGAAAATAATTCGTTAACATTTACACACGCATTACCAACAACTAATGTCAAACAAGAACCATTCTTTGTCATCAATCAAATCATTAAAGAAATCATTCTCGATTCCGACGAAATGACTGAAGCAAAAAACGAACTTCTTCATTTCTGCCGAACAGAATATAAAGATAATCCTGAACAATTAGCTTTCATCGAACAATTCGAGGCGAATTATCAAAAAGAAGATGTTCTAGAATTGTTTCAAAAACAACAATTTCTATACAAAGTTAGTCGAGGAACGTCACTCATTGTTTAATAACTTCTTTTCTTCAATTTAGATGTTAAACAAAGGCTTTCGCATACCTGAAGTTGATATTCTATTCAAACTACGTTTGTTCATTCAAGATCTTCATCAATTTATTATTGCATCATCGAACAACTCATCGTTGAAAACAATCTATCGCTCTCAGTTGGTGACCACTGACGAACTCGAAACATTGAAAAAGTGCACCGAAGGTGGATACATCGCATTTTCACATTTCTTTTATGCGTCAAGTCAGCCTCCTTCTCAGAACCAATTCACTTCGTCAGAAGATCACGAAGAGATTCTTTTTGAGATCGATGTTTCCAATAGCAATAGTTATATGCTCGTCGACGAACAAGTTTTAGTTACATTTGGTTTAGTCACACGAGTCGCAAATATTGACAAAGATAAGAACGGAAAGACAATTGTACACTTGACAACCATTACTGCAGATGATCGACAATATGACAAGATTATTGAACCAATGAGAAAGGAAACACGTGCGCCGCATCCATCACTTCGAATTGTAAAATTGTTTGTTGAACTCGGACAGTATTCCTATGCAGTTCACCTCGGTCAAGTTTTATTAGCGGACTCTCCGACGGCGAAAAAAGATCCTCTCTTGGCATTAGCACGTACTTATCATTCATTGGGAACTGCATTGTACGAAAAAGAAGAATTCGATGAAGCACTCGATATAATCAAGAAATCGCATGAGATTTACTTACGATTTCTTCCTGAAGATGCGCCGCAGTTATCACCAACATGGAACAATATGGGTTCGATCTATTTACGACAGGGAAATACTGAACTAGCATTGGAATATCATCAACGTGCCTTGAATATTCAGTTGAAATCACCTAGTCCAGATCTTCCATCGATCATCTCCTATTCAAATAATATTGGCGGAGTTTACTTAAAACTAGAACGGTATGATGAAGCACTTGTTCACTTTAAACGTGCCTTACAAATTGAAATACAAACCCTACCCAAAAATCATCCGGAACTAGCAGGAACTTATCATCGCATTGGCGGTGTTTACTTTCGACAGAATAATTACGAACAGGCGCTGGAATATTATGACAAAACCCTCGAAATTGAACTGGCTGCTTTACCCGATCATCATCCCACAGTTGCTGTCACGTATCATAATCGTGGCACAGCTTTAGAAGGTCTAGGCAGACTCGCGGAGGCTGTCGAAAGTGCTGAGAAAGCTGTAGAACGCTTATTGAAGACTCTTCCGAAAGACCACACACAAGTACGAATGAATCAAGCGTATGTCGATCGATTAAAACAAAAGCTATGGGTTAAACAATTGTTCACTACTTAAAAATCACTTTCACTCGTTTTATTGGCAACTAATTTTAGAAATAAACCAGATTTGTTTTTCTTTCAAATTCGATTATCGAATGGATTTTTCTTTTGTGATAATAAATATCTTTTGTAATAGACATCAATCCTAAATCAACAAGTCATGTCGATTGAATTTTCCTGTCTTAGTCGGTAGATATGTGAAAGACGACGAATGTTATCGTCGTTCGCTATTTATCTCTCACTTGAAGTCGATGTGTGCGACTGATATTTCTAAAGAGTTTGATCCCAGGTTGATCTATATTGCAAATGAATCGACGATTATCAAGTGTGTTGGAAAAAGCATATTTTCCGCGATTCTCAAGTATTGTCTGTTCAGTTTGTTCGTGTTATCGTTCGTCACAGTTGTTTTTAACGGATTATTGTTCTTCACCGCTACCGAAACATCATGAACGAGATTCTTGTGTTAATATTTCTTGTTTTAATCTTAACTGTTGCTATTTTTCCCTTTTCTGAAAGAAAGGGTTATAGCGTTCTAAAATCGGTGGGTCAAAACCTAAAAGTTTGTGAGTTTGTCCAATCCAATCAGGTTGTGAGTTTTTCAATCCAATCAGGTCGCAGCTTTTTATAAACCAATGAAACCTTAGAGATAACCATACGGAAATGATTCACCTGAGGTAATCAAGGTCGATGATCACGAATCCGATATTAGTTTTTCCATAAAAACTATCTGTCCTGTTTTTTGCGACAACGGTTCACTTTTTTGCAAAAAGATCTTTTTTAATAATTTTTATAAGGGTTGACCGAAGGATTTTCGAGGTCGAGGAATCCGAATCCGAGGTTAGTTTCTCGAAATTCTAATTACCTCATTAGCTAATTAGCTAATTAACCAATGAAAATTTTCTTCGTTGTAAAGTAAGGATTGACCGAAGGGTAATCGGAGTCGAGGATCTCGAATCCGGTGTTAGTTTTTTCATGAACACTTTCTGACCCGTTTTTCGTGACAAAGGATCAATTTTTTAGACGATAATGTTTTAAGCGGCAATATGTAGAACAAAATGTAACAGCTGACTGACGTCCGATCGCTGGATCTCCATAGTCATCAGCATATTAATGAGATCACACACTTATATAAACAGCTATACTATACGAATATCATCTGATACCAGTCATTCAAAATAATGTTTCGCTTGTCAGGTGTTGTCTTCGACAGTCACAGTAGCACAAAGAGGGTGACTTTTAAAGAAGGAATAGAGGAGAATGAATGAATTACTTTCAAAAGTGACTCTAGACGAAATGGAAGAGTGAAAATGTACATGTAACGGCTAGCCGCGAGTGGCCGACCGGAGGGAGGCCGACGAGCGACTAGTCGTCGATTTGCAGAATAATATTTTTAAGAACAAACTTTGATTTTTATAGAGCTTTAAGACTTCTTGGTCAGAAATTAATCGTTGCTCTGCACGAACATAGGTGGCAGCCATTTAAGGTTCCTCGTGGTGGAGAGAAGATTGAAACCTTTTCCAGATAATCACATAGCTATCTAAAGCTTCTTAGTTTTTGATTATGAATTGCTTTTCCGAAATGTGGTCATTTTCGGAACGCGTCTTCGTCCGAATGAAGTTAAGATAGTAAAATGAGTACGCATGGGAACAGCTAGCCGTGAGTGGCCGACCGAAGGGAGGCCGACGAATGACTAGTTGTTTCTCTTGAAAATTAGTTGAAAAGTGAGATTTATAACACTGTCGCAAAGTGCCCATCATTTTTCTAAGGTATATATATATGACATCTTTTCGAGCTTCAAGAAAAATCTATGTAGATCATCGACTTATTCAACTAAAAATGATAATAAAAGATATACTGTAGGTCACGAAGTTGTGAAGAATTTCGGCAACTTTGCTAGAGACGGACTCGACAAGAACGAGGTACTTTTTAATATGAAAATATCATTAAACACTTATTAGGTAGCGACGGCTAGCGGTGAGTGGTTCACCGGAGAGAGGCCGACAAACGAATAGGCGTTATAATTTCAGAAGATTTCAGGAAGCGAAATTGATCCAAGTGAAACATTCTGACAAACTATCAAATGATCAGATCGTGTAACTGAAACAACTTTTTTCTCTCTTTGGACGAATAGTAGCGCTCTAATACTATCCATTCAGTAGAGGTTTAGCGGCTACTAGGCCGCGTTACTTGTAGGTTACATACATCATGTCTTTTTATGGGAATTTAGTGGAAGCAGTTCGCAAAGTGATATACCAGTCGGTAGAATTCCATCTTAGTAATTACAGACGCGTGGACTGTAGAAACAGTATTCTCAACACATACAGCTCTATGAAAGATGTTCGTTTCGAAGCAAATTATAGAATAAGACTGTCTTATCTAGTTTCTTTTGGTAGTCGAATGAATAGAAGATCATGACTGTCGAAGCGACAATAAAAGAAAACCCAATCGTTCAGTTTGGAAGTTGATCAAAGGCGAAAGGAATAACAGAGATAGGATGGCAACGGCTAGTCGTGAGTGACCGACCGGAGGGAGGTCGACGAACGACTAGACGTTTATTTTGAAAATCACTTGAAAGATGAGATTTATCACTGTCTCAACTAAAGCCAATGATTTTTGAACGAGCGTAATTGATGTGTTTTCGAGCTTCGAGAATAGGGNAGTTTACTTAAAATTAGAACGGTATGATGAAGCACTTGTTCACTTTAAACGTGCCTTACAAATTGAAGTACAAACGCTACCCAAAAATCATCCGGAACTAGCAGGAACTTATCATCGCATTGGCGGTGTTTACTTTCGACAGAATAATTACGAAAAGGCACTGTGGAACGTCTATTGAAGACTCTTCCGAAAAACCACACGCAAGTACGAATGAATCAAGCGTATGTCGATCGATTAAAACAAAAGCTATGGGTTAAACAATTGTTTACCACTTTAAAATCGCTTTCACTCATTTACTGGCAACTAGTTTTAGAAATAAACCAGATTTTGTTTTTCAAATTCGATTATCGAATGGATTTTTATTGTAGTAGACACCAATCCTAAATCAACAAATCATGTCGATTGAATTTTCTTTTCTTAGCCGGCAGATATGTGAAAGACGACGAATGTTATCGCCGTTCATTGTTTATCTCTCACTTCTAGTCGACGTTTTCGACTGATATTTATAACGAGTTCGATTCCAGGTTGATCTATATTGGAAATGAATCGATGATTATCGAGTGTGTTGAAAAAGTAATCTCTGTTCAGTCTGTTCGTGTTATCGTTCGTCACACTTGTTTTGAACGGATTATTGTTGTTCACCGCACTTCTACTGATCGAAAGCAAAGCGTTATGTTCATGATGCGAAACTATTCGAATGTCAATCGTTTCTCATCGTTCAGCCATTTGCAGGTGGAATGATTTTTGTGTTAATATGTGCTGTTTTAATCTTAACTGTTACCATTTTCTTTAAATAATAAATTCATTGAATGTGACTAGAGGAAATATAGTTATAGGTCATTCTGTTGCTTTCATTATGGTTTGAGGTGAATGAGTATGTTTTCACTCGTTTCTATTCCACAGTGTATTGATATTGGTCTACAGATGAAACAATTAAATGGCAAAAAACAGTTTCGCAAAGTATTTTATTTGTTTCAGAAGCATTTTCCAAAACAGACGAGCCCTTCAATTACCAATCAAGCCGTTTGTGCACGTATTCATCTGAACAAGATTCAAGGTGAAAAAACCATTCATCAAGAATTACCTTCAAATTTACTTTACAATCAATGCATTCGCACAAATCTCATTCGTTTATACAGTAAAAAGCTGATTAAGAAAATAGAATTTCGTTATATTTTCCTTTTCGATCTATAGCGATGTGTAGTGACATTGATAAAACATGAGACATTTTCTTTACGACGACAAAGAAATTAATCGTTATGTACAATGCAATGATCAAGGGTGATATCAAGTGTATTCGATATTATATTAAGTGATTGCATTTGATTTTCATTTCTTGAAGAAAATAATCGAGAAAAAAGAAGCTTTAAAACTATTTGAAAAGGCCTCTGTTACACCAAATGCTTATACTTATAGTAATCTATTCGAACTTGGCACTCAATTATCCGATAGCGACGTATTTGGGTTTTGTAAAACGGTCTGGAAGAAAATCTCGCTCGACAATCAAAAATAATCTAGTTGTTTCAGTTCATTCTCATTCTCATTCTCAAACCAATATCAATTTCTGAAGAATTCTTTTCTCAACTTCCTTCTTCATCTGTTCGTCTTCTTCAAACGGTTTTCAATATGTATTTTCAACATGGTGATATTTCCAAAGTGAAATTTCTTTTTGAAAAGATTAAACGAGATGTTATCAATTATGCTTCATTAATGAAACTATACAATGATCAAAGTCAACCAGAGAAGACTTTAAAATTATTTCAAAGAATGAAAAATGAAAAAATTGAAAGAGATTCAGTTGTTTTCGTATTAGTAATTAATGCTTGTGTAGATATTCGGTTTTCGTCGTTATCTCGATCGATTGTGAAACAAATTCCACAATATTTGCTTGATGATCATTGGTTGCAAAGATCACTCATATACATGTGGGTAAGTTCGGACAAAAAGGATACGAAATGAATGACACGAAATAGAATCAAACGGCATATTTAGGGCAAATCAGGTTCAGTGGAGGAAGCCACAACGAGTTTTCAGTCGAATTGCTCAACCGAGTAATGTGGCTTTTTCAGCAATGAGTAGTATTTCAATTGGTAGATAAAATAATGTTTTATTTGGAACAATTTTCTAATTAGTCAATGCTTATGATTGGAATCGAAGAGGCAAAGAAGCAATTGAATTATTGAGTCAAGTTTCAATGAAAACGATAAATGATCAGATTCATGTTTGTGTATTAAATGCATGTTCACATTTGGGTTTGATCAAAGAAAGTGAAGAAATCTTCTATGGAATTCCTTATGACAAACGAACGGAAAAGATCTATGCTGCTATGGTTAGTATGAGAAGTACGGTTTTCAGAAATCTGAACTCATTTGAAAATAGGTTGATGGTTTTGCTCGTTGATTTGAATTTGCTCATGCACAACAGTTAATTGATGAATTTGAAAAGGATTATTCTCCTTGTCCACATATGTACAGTAAGAATTTTCAATTAATTAAGCGAGATGATTCAGCTTCATTCATTTAGCGACAATTTTATCGAGCGTCTGGAATAAAAAAGACGCTATGTTAGCTCAAAGAATATTCGATCGTATTCCCCTAGTATTATCTGATCAAAATGTATGTTTTGTTCAAACACTTTTATGCAAATGATCGATCACATTCTCTTTCAAACCAGATTTGTCATCAACTAGATCAGTTAAAAAGTGAACTAATTCAACATGACTATCAAGTTGACGAATCTTGGGTATCAAGATCACTGGCTGATGGTGAGACAAACGAATATGTTCGATGGGAGCATTCGGAGGAACTTACTATTGCTTTTCGATTGATTCAAAAACCAAAACCGTCTTTCATTGAAATAGTAAAAAATCTTTGTATATGTCAAGATTGCCGTGAGTCGTTGCCATTGAATTTATTCATATATTCTATTCATATTTATATTTAGATGAAGCAATTAAACTAATAACTAAAATTCATTAATGTTCCATTGTTGTTCATGATATCAATCGTATTCATCATTTTGATACGACAGAAAAATGTTCTTGTAATGATCTTTTTTTGAATATGAAAACGAAAAAAAGAATACTTTGCATTCATACTACTTTTCTTATTGGTTATGGATCGCGGATAAATACAGACTGATTGAATCAATAGTAATTATTTTCTCAAGCTGTTATCAGTCATTGAAATGACTCCGTAGTCACCTTAGTCCTTTCCAGTCGACCACTAGAAGACAGTAAGAAAGAAATGTTAATACATGTTCTTTGTCCTTTCTATTTGTGGGTTCTTTTGAACGTTTCGGGAAAATTCATTCCAGTCACTAGCACTGGAGTGCATGTTTCTTTCTTACAAAAACATATTTGTGCTAAAATATGAGTAGTCGTTTATCAAATGACTTAGGGAACTATATTTCATCGTTCTGAGAAAAACGTGTATTGGTATTGGCAAAACATTGCCAAATGGTAACATCCAGCCGGAAAAGGTTTTAGAGATTCACACGTGGCATGTTTGCTCTTTCTGTATTGCGCAGAGCATTTTCTGGGTGATTTATCGCTCAAGGATATTTTATCTAAATGAAGCACTTTTTCAAGTAGAACAACTTGAAAAGAAAATAGAACTATAAATATATGTTCTTCATTGAAGACTGCTGACAGATTCTCACATCATCATGGTGAGTGTGAAGACAATTGAAGCAAGCGTTGTATTTGCATGGTTTATGTTGATGATGCTCTTACGCCGTATCGTTCTATTGATTGTTGCTGGTGTCTCAGCAAGAAATCGACCGTTTCCACCTGGTCGAGTTCCAGAAGATAAAATATTGAAAAGAACTCAAGTTCACTCTACAAACAACACAGCAGATGCCACGACGTTCACCAAAGATGTTCGCGTCAATAAAACAATTGTTAATGATGCAGAAAATGATACATATTTCCTCATTCTTCTCTTGGCCACAGCTATCTTTTCTGACACAACCAGTTATGATTCCACACGAACGATCGTCTACAGCGTTCTTTATTTATTCTTTCGAATAGTTTATGCCATTGCTTATATTTTAGCGTTGCAACCATGGAGAACGATTGCATACGTGTTCGGTTTAGCTTGTACATTGGCTTGCAATTTAGACCTGGTCATTACATTATCGCGTCGAACATATTGATCAATGACTTGAAACTCATTAATTTCGTGACCAATGTATAGTGAGCAATTTTTATTGAAATAAAAGGAAAAAAGAAAAATAAATTGTTCCCAACATACTTCTTCTCTAACAACTTCAATTGTGTCCCAAAGCGGCGTTCTCTCGGGAACTTATATCAACCGTCTACATGTGAACAACAATGAGAACACAAAAACAATGTACAAACTAAATATTAGTTTTGCACTATTCATCTATTTAATTTGTTCTCTAATACTTTTTCTTTTGATCTTTGTTGCTTTTATTTACTTCCAATGATAAATTTATTTACGTAATCAAAAGAGATGGAGATCACAGCTTTGTTCCAGTTTGAGTAATTGTTCCTATGATGTTTCGAGGTGGTCCACAACGAAATAATACCCTCATCCACTTCTGCAGTTCAGGTAACAAACCTATACAGATCCATGGCAGAAAAAGACAAACGATATAGATCATGTCAAGAAAATAATCTGTTTGGATTTCAGCAAGAAATGTTGGATTACCCAGTATTTGCACAACACCAACGATTAGACACGGCGACCACGCTGTCAAATAGAGACTTGAGATGCAGAACAACTGGATGGTCATACGTCGTTGTTGTTTCCATGTCACAGGTCGATGCTGTCGACGTTTCTGATGCACCACACGAACGACTAACAACAAGTTGGCAAATGCATTCACCAACATCGGTAAACCATTGTTGATGGACCAGTCGAGTGTGCCGAGCACTTTGTTCGACACCAGATAACAATCAGCAAAACCACAAAGATTACTTGTGTAGTCCCATTGTGATCCATCACATGGATAGAGAATGATGACGAAGAAATAGAAAAGCATTGGATAAGTGAGACACAACAGAAGTGGAATATGGTGAAGAACGATGCGCATCCATCGAATGTTGAGAACATGGCTGCTAAAGACCAGCATGTGTCGTTGAACAGAGATGGTTGCCATGAGGTATTCGCTGGTGACATAGAAGGTGAATTCGATGAAAGTCCACCATGTGCAGTAGATGTGTGTTGCAGGATTGACATAGCCTTGACTGTAGAAATGGAGATTGAGTGGTAGAGTTATCGATAGCTGCATGAAGTTAACGATGAGTAGTATGATGAGAGCTCGATTGTGAGGAGCTTGTCGAATAGTGGGATTCTTTGTGAAAAAGATGAAGATGAGGAGAGAGAGAATAATTGCTGGAACTTGCAATAAGAGTAGAATGGAGAACTTGGTTCGATGTAAGACATATTTGGTATAAACAAATGTTTCTGTACCGTTCATGTTTGGTCTGCAAAACAAATGAATGATGTAGTTTCTGTAAAGTAAGTACTCCATGAAAAGATACTTTTAAGAATGGGTATTAATGAACTTTGAACATTGAGATATAATGAGAGTATATTGTAGTTGAAGACATTAATCCTGTAGGATTACGGATGTTTTCTAGAAAAAAATGCTTTTATGCATTCTGTTAGTCTGAATGAAGTTTGATAATTATATGATATTGGACATCATAGATGCACAGAAAGTGGATGTGCATGATATCTGTTTGTGAAGTTAAGTTTGTGAATAGGGAAACATTTGTTTGCACAGTTTGTTTTCGAGATTTTTAATGTATGATACAATTACAGAGCTTCACTAAAGCTATTAGAGCAGATTTGAAGAATATATCTAAACACGTCTTTAAAAGGCTGTCAGCGTCTGGAATCAGTACTCTCTGATGAGTCGTAAGCAAAGCCGATTATTGTTACTTTTATTTGTCATTATTAATTGAAGTAAGGTGCGATTTAATAGACAAATATTCTTTGAATTGCTGTTAGTAAGGAGATTTGACTGCGTCGGAAGTTTATCGATATATCCTCCTTCATTGACAAGAAGAAAGAATGCACTTAATTATTCTTAATAACTTAGTATGTAGATTTCAAGTTTTTTCTAATCTAACTTAAGAAGCGTTTGAATGAGAAAACTTGCAACGAATTGTGTTCTTTTGATAGCGAGCTAATTTAAAAAATTATAAATATAAACGAACTGTGGTTAAATCCGAAGCATCAGCGCACAAATCTTATGCTCACGCAGGGGTTTCTCTTTTTTTACTGTTCCTCAACCCACGCAAAGATAGTTGCGATTATGTGATAGGATAGTGCGAGAAAGTGAATTGAAAACAACCGTTTTCAAAAGTAACGTACGCAATAACATTGTTCGTTGTCTTTAGTCAATAGGCATTTTGCAGCTGCAAGCATACATGATCGAAAGATAAAGGCTGAAAAGAATTAGTCACCAGACAACACATGTTTGTTTTCACCATTCGAGCGGAACTCTATTTCATGGTTCATATTGCACTTTGCGAGCACATTTTAGTTCGTGTGCCATATAGTTTTGTTGTGAAATGCGGAACGAGTGTTTCTTCATGCTCTGTTTTGTGTCGCAATGAATAACTATCCTGTCGACGTAGCCCCATGTCGTATAATTATTCAGAGAGTAAAATGAAAATAATTTTCCTCTTCACAAGAGGAAACCGATCAGGGGATGAAGATCATCTTTAGAGAGAAAAAATTCAAAAATTAGATTCCAAAACAGTATACGACAACAAATCTCTGAACGCTATAGTCTTCAGTGAAGTTCATGCATTTTTTCGGATGCAATATTTGTCCAGAAAACCATTCGCTGTGATCAGTTAGTGGTGATTTGCATACAAACAACTATTTATGAAGTTATACATTGCACATGTTTGAGCGTTGCACTCAGAGTGTGTTTCGATAACTCTCTCCATGGTATATATGATTGAGAATGTTTCAATCTTTTGTTTATTGTTCAATGTATGAAAAAAACTAGAACGGCTTTTAAAACAATCGTTTTATTTCAACGGTGTGAGTGATATTCTGATTCACAAATTCTGTTACATATTCAGAATTCATTTTCTCAGCTACTTTATTTCAATTTCAATTTCAAAGTACAAAAGTGATAATGTATTCAATGATTATTTACATGAATAACCATAAAAAGGCAAAAACGATGAATAGAACAAAGGATTTACGTCACATTGTCAAATCTTAGTTCCAATTTGAGTAATTGTTCCTATGATGTTTCGAGGTGGTCCACAACGAAATAATACCCTCATCCACTTCTGCAGTTCAGGTAACAAACCTATACAGATCCATGGCAGAAAAAGACAAACGATATAGATCATGTCAAGAAAATAATCTGTTTGGATTTCAGCAAGAAATGTTGGATTACCCAGTATTTGCACAACACCAACGATTAGACACGGCGACCACGCTGTCAAATAGAGACTTGAGATGCAGAACAACTGGATGGTCATACGTCGTTGTTGTTTCCATGTCACAGGTCGATGCTGTCGACGTTTCTGATGCACCACACGAACGACTAACAACAAGTTGGCAAATGCATTCACCAACATCGGTAAACCATTGTTGATGGACCAGTCGAGTGTGCCGAGCACTTTGTTCGACACCAGATAACAATCAGCAAAACCACAAAGATTACTTGTGTAGTCCCATTGTGATCCATCACATGGATAGAGAATGATGACGAAGAAATAGAAAAGCATTGGATAAGTGAGACACAACAGAAGTGGAATATGGTGAAGAACGATGCGCATCCATCGAATGTTGAGAACATGGCTGCTAAAGACCAGCATGTGTCGTTGAACAGAGATGGTTGCCATGAGGTATTCGCTGGTGACATAGAAGGTGAATTCGATGAAAGTCCACCATGTGCAGTAGATGTGTGTTGCAGGATTGACATAGCCTTGACTGTAGAAATGGAGATTGAGTGGTAGAGTTATCGATAGCTGCATGAAGTTAACGATGAGTAGTATGATGAGAGCTCGATTGTGAGGAGCTTGTCGAATAGTGGGATTCTTTGTGAAAAAGATGAAGATGAGGAGAGAGAGAATAATTGCTGGAACTTGCAATAAGAGTAGAATGGAGAACTTGGTTCGATGTAAGACATATTTGGTATAAACAAATGTTTCTGTACCGTTCATGTTTGGTCTGCAAAACAAATGAATGATGTAGTTTCTGTAAAGTAAGTACTCCATGAAAAGATACTTTTAAGAATGGGTATTAATGAACTTTCGACATAGATATGTACTGAGGGTATACACCTTATTCGGGACATCAATCATGTAGGATTATGGATGTTTTCAGGAAAACTTTGTCTATATATTGTGATAGTCTACATGAAGCTTGATAATTATATGGTATTTAACTGCATAGATGCATAAAAAGTAGACGTAGTTTGTACCTATTTGTGATGTAACATTTCTGAATAGAGAAACTATTGTTTGTACGGTAAGATGTCGAGATTTTTAATATATTATACAATTACAGATTTTGACAAAAGATATTACAGTATATGGAAAGAAAATATCCGAAGACATCTTCAAAAAACCACGACGTCTAAGGCTACTGTTTTGCGATGGATCATATATAAAAGTGATCATCAGTTTTTTCACTTGTTATTATTAATTTAAGCAAGGTATGATATAACAGACAAGTGTTCTTTTAATTATTGTTAATAATGAAGTGTGACTGCGTCGGAAATTTATAGATACACTTTTCTTCATTTACGACAAGAGATAATGTGCGCAATTCGCATTAATCATTAAGGATGCATATTTCGAGTCTATGTCTGATTTAGGATTGCTTGAATAGAGAAACTTGTTGTGAGTTGTGCTCTATTCATCCAGAATAAGTTCCAACTATAAACGTAAACAACTCGAGCTTACTGCGAAGCAATAGTATGTAAATCTTATGTTCACGCACAAGTTTTCATTTTTGCTCCTGCTCAGCCCACGCAAAGATGTTATCCGTTGCCTCTAGTCACCAGGTGTTTTGCAGCTGTAAGCACACATGATAAGAAGAGAAAGACCGAAAAGAATTAGTCATCGAGCAACACATGTTTGTTTTGATCACTTCGGTGGGACTCTATTTCATAGTTCGCATTCTATTTTGCGTACACATCTTTGTTCATGTGCTCTATTGTTCTGTTGTGAAATACAGAATGAATGTTTCTTCTTGTTCTGTTTTATGTCACACGATGAATTACTATGTTGTCGTCGTAGTCACAAATCGTATAATCATTCATAAAGTAAAATAAAACTAATTTACCTCTTCACAATCGGAAACGAGTAACGTGATGAATGTTATCTTTATAGGGAGAAAATTCCAGAGTCAGATTCCAAAACAAAATAGAACTACAAATTTCTGAATGTCACGATGTTCAGTGAAATTCATGGGCTTTTCCGGATGCTGTATGTGTTTATAGAATCATTCGTAATAATGATGAAAATCTGAGTTATTTTCCAGTACATCTCCTAGTTGTCGGTACTATCTCTGATAAGTTAGTTGTTATTTGTACACAAACAACTGTTTATGCAATTATACGTCGCGTGTGTTTTGAGCGTTGCCTCAGAATGCGTTTCTATGATTCTTTCCGTAGCATGGTTGAGAATCTCTTAATTTTTTGTTTATCATTCAATACGCGAGAAAACCGAGTGCTGCTTTTACTGATCTTTTTATTTCAAGGAACTAAGTGGTATTTTTTGATAAATTGTGTTTCATGCTCAGAATTTATTTTCTCAGCCACTTTATTTCAAAGTATAAAAGTGATAATTTACTGAATGGTTATATACTTCAATGGCAATAGAAAAGTAAAAGTGACGAATAGAATAGAGGCTTTATGCCACGTTGTCATATCTTGGTTTCAATTTGGGTTGTTGTTCCTATGATGTTTCGAGGTGGTCCACAACGAAATAATACTCTCATCCACTTCTGCAGTTCAGGTAACAAACCTATACAGATCCATGGCAGAAAAAGACAAACGATGTAGATCATGTCAAGAAAATAATCTGTTTGGATTTCAGCAAGAAATGTTGGATTACCCAGTATTTGCACAACACCAACGATTAGACACGGCGACCACGCTGTCAAATAGAGACTTGAGATGCAGAACAACTGGATGGTCATACGTCGTTGTTGTTTCCATGTCACAGGTCGATGCTGTCGACGTTTCTGATGCACCACACGAACGACTAACAACAAGTTGGCAAATGCATTCACCAACATCGGTAAACCATTGTTGATGGACCAGTCGAGTGTGCCGAGCACTTTGTTCGACACCAGATAACAATCAGCAAAACCACAAAGATTACTTGTGTAGTCCCATTGTGATCCATCACATGGATAGAGAATGATGACGAAGAAATAGAAAAGCATTGGATAAGTGAGACACAACAGAAGTGGAATATGGTGAAGAACGATGCGCATCCATCGAATGTTGAGAACATGGCTGCTAAAGACCAGCATGTGTCGTTGAACAGAGATGGTTGCCATGAGGTATTCGCTGGTGACATAGAAGGTGAATTCGATGAAAGTCCACCATGTGCAGTAGATGTGTGTTGCAGGATTGACATAGCCTTGACTGTAGAAATGGAGATTGAGTGGTAGAGTTATCGATAGCTGCATGAAGTTAACGATGAGTAGTATGATGAGAGCTCGATTGTGAGGAGCTTGTCGAATAGTGGGATTCTTTGTGAAAAAGATGAAGATGAGGAGAGAGAGAATAATTGCTGGAACTTGCAATAAGAGTAGAATGGAGAACTTGGTTCGATGTAAAACATATTTGGTATAAACAAATGTTTCGATGTCGGCCATGCTTCTAGAAGAAAGAAGTGATCTGTTTGAATGTATTTATCTAGATGCTTTCTCGCATAGAAGTGTTAATTTTTCAAAAAGAATCGATGATGAGAAACAACCAGTCTACATGCGCGTCGGCTATATTAGTCTTATTTGTTATCATTCATTCAACCGAGGTGATGCTCTGAAGGTATGAGAGCTAAACAGGAAACTTCACGTCTCTAATGAGGAAGAACATCCTTTCTGTTCTATTTGTTCTTAACGCTCTGTTTCAAATTTGAACGTATCAATGCGAGCGTGTGGTGATCTGGCAAATCAAACAACAGTATATTTTGAATCATACGTAATTCAGAAGTTTTGATTATGAAAATCAATTCTTTTTCCTACCAATGTTGCGTACTTGAATTGGACTTGTCAAGTAAATGCGAGTCTCAGTGGGGAGATGCCGAGAAGATTTCACTCTCACTATGAATAGAGACATAATTCAGCTAATATTTTTTGATAATACTCACCAGGTCAGGTTTACATATTTTTAGAATATATTTATGAAATGAAATATTAATAATGTTTACATGCATTATGCAACGGATGTAGACCATACATGAAAATAAATCTTTTCTTTGTTTTTCTTTTCTAGACCTTACAGATATATCAAAGAGCAGATACTTAGTTACCTTTTTTCTTTTCATTTTTTCGTTATGAATAATAAACAAATGTAAAAGGTCATCAATAGGCTATATGTTTCATCAATTCATTCATTCACGATGAAGAGCCGCCTCACAAAAATCTGTGTGAAAATAGAATAGATATTGGTATTCATACGAACGCACTATAGGAAGGATAAGATTCGTCTACATGTCGTCAAGCTCGCTCAGTCGAATATTTCGGAAAGATCTGTCATATCCTCTCAATACATTAAAAACATTGAAGATAGGAAAATTTAAAGCTATCTTATGTCAAGATCTTGGAAAAACAAAGATGGTATCATTAAGTTATAAAAAATAGTCAAAAAATTTTAGTTAATCGATCTTGTGGATGAGCATAGAAACAGTAGAAGATGTCAAAGCTGCACTTGTTGAATACGATGATTACAAATAAGTTTTATTAAAGCTGATGAAGATGATTTCTCTATTTCTTTTTCATGGAAAATCATTGTGAAAGAGTTTTTCTATACGTAACATGCACTGATGACCAACAGAGCTATTTGAGAAGGTAATTTAAGTCTGGATTCAGGTTCAGAAACTATCAGACTCACCTGGTCTATTGTGAGGAAGTCGATCAGAAAGTCTTGTTGATTGCTCATAATCACTATTTTGGTCATAAATACTCGTTGAGATTGACTCGTCACATTGTTGTATATTCGCCCGAACTGATCGATCGAACTATTGTATATCGCGAAAAATCTTTTGATATGAGTTAAAACAAGAGAACATCAGGTTGATTGAAAAGTAATAATGCGAATAACTCTGTGATACTGCTGGAATCTTTCTTGATCAGTATGTCTGTTCGTGAAATAGATATAAATAACAGATATTTATGGGAAAAAATGAACTATCTTCGTTAATTCTTTATCAAAATCAGTGAGAAAAAAATATCGTTCATCGAGAACATCTTGATATAATAAAAAACGGTATCCTTCGGGATTATTTTTGAGTGTTGATGGATATCATTAACAAACGAAGAATCATTGAGGTATTCTCAGTGGCCAAATACTGAAGTGAAGCCATTTGAGCTAGTGAACTGTTTGCCTTAATGATATTTTAACAAGATGATGAAGAGATATTTCGATCGTTCATTGATCTAAACAAAAAATAAGCGCAGTCGATAGAAATCAGTTTCTCTTCAATGTTTCAGAAGATTGATAATGAAATCCGTTGAAAAACTTCGTATTACCTTCCTCACAGTTCCTCATTCACTCACCAGCTAGTTATCAAATATTTCTTACCATCTATATGTTAACTATCTATCGTTTGACTGATATAACTCATTGTTCCGTTCAATGCTTTCTGTCTTAATTCGTAAAAGAAAATAGAAGAAGCAAATGTACGTCGAATAAACATCAGAGAAAATATTCACAATTTAGAATTAAAATGATCCAATTCGACATTGTTCATTGAATGATTTCACTTTCCCAATTCAATACAACTTTCTTTGATCATTGGAAAGAATGTGATGAAGTGTGATAACGAAATTTCTTGACTTTCTGGTTAATTTATCAATATTACCATTTCATATGCAAAGTTGTAATTTATGTGCACGAATTTTAAACGTATTTATCGCATACATCTGACTAGATTCAATAACAGCAGCAGATGTAATTGTTTCTTCAAGAATTTCTTTATTTTCTATGAAAGGATGAAATGAAGTTTTATTGCAATAAATACTTCAAAAACAATATCTTCATTCGCAAGTAATTGCTCGGGCAATGTTTCCGTGGAAAATATTTTCAAAATTATATCAGTGAGGTTTTGTGCATTGATATCATTTTTGCCTTTACTTTTTGTGCCGTATTTCACGTATTAAATAATGAGAAGACATAATCATTTCTAACTGTTTCTCTCACAGTCAGTCATTTTTGGAGGCGAGAGTGACTGGTAGATAACGCCAGTGTATAACGTTGTTTTAATCTTGAATATGTCGAAAGTCAAGACATATAAAGATGTTACCCATGTGTAAATCAAATTTTATCGAAGAAATTTGATGGAAAATCGATTTCAATGGATGATTTTAATTCCTTTTTCTTCAATCCGATTGATTTTCATCGGTTTTATGACAGGATTTAATTGTTTATATCGATCTAACTGATTTCCAACCAATTTAAACCTCGAACTCTGAATCATGCTGCAGTATTCTTGAAATAAGCATATATGTTCGGTTTGGCTTGTAGTTGAGACTCAGTCGTTATACACTATAACGTCAAATATAATGAATGGAGAATATTTTCTTTCCACGTGTCTAATTAAAAAACAAACATTTTTAGTCATCAAATGATTAGATATGTAAAACATTCTTTCTTTCACATACATTTGATAATAAGTATCATACTTATGCAGTGAAGCATGTCACCAAAAATGAGAATGTAAATATTTGCCTTATTTCTCGATCAAAATTAACACAAACGACATGTTATCTAAGGTGAAAACATTATGGAGATTAAAATTGAGGAAACATTCACAAAATACACAAAAGCGATTGAATAATAAATTGTTTGATGAATCAATTAATGACAATCAACAACAACGAAGAGATGACAATGAAGAAGATATTACATTGATTTGGTTGAATAAAACTGAAAAAAGTCCATCAACTGTCACATCACTCCGCAATGTTATTGATTATCTTCAAGTAAATATCAGTAGATGAAATGACAGACAAGAATCTTATTTTTGTCTTATAGATCTTCAATAACGAAAACGCTGCTTTGTCCTATATTGAATCGATTGTAGATGAAAAAATTATCCTTATAACTGACGATGTATCTGATCATATTCTCGCGAGACTGGAATCATTCAAACAAATTCATTCGATTTTTCTTTATACTCCAAATTTACCGGTGGATTTACCCTCTAAAGTAACAGCTTGTTGTCTAACTGAAGAACAATTAATCGATGAAATGGTTCGTAGTTGTAAACAGTTGAGCGATCAACTAGTGGTGTTCTCGATTTACAATCATCAAAAGAAAGAAAAATGTGATTTAACTCGTGAAGCTGGTTCGTTTTTATTTTTTCAATTGTTCAAAGCAGCATTTACAATACTTCCGAAAACATCCGAATCGAAAAGATTACTCATGAAAAAATGTCGTCAATATTATGCTGGAAACACGAAAGTTCTTGAAGAGATAAGAAATTTTGAAATAAATTATAAACCGCACGAAGCCTTAGAATGGTTTACGAAGAAATCGTTTATCTATCGTTTAGTCAACAAAGCACTCCGAACGGAAAATATCAATTCATTGTGTTTGTTACATTTTTACATCGCTGATTTATCAAAACAATTGGAAAACGAATTTTCGAAGTTTAGGAAACAAAACTCCGATTCTTTGATCAAATGTTATCGAACTTTTCAATTTTCATCGTACGATATTCAATATTTTCAATATAATATTGGAAATTTGATTTTAACAAACGGTTATCTTTCAGCGACACGTAATCGACAACTAGCTGCCGGAGATAAAGTCTTATTCGAATATACAATTGATTTAAACGAAGTTAAGTCGATTGTATTCGCTAATATAACAGAAAATGAAATACTTTTCGATATTGGTACTGTTTTCAAGATGAACTCGTGTACATACATTGAGAAAGATGAAATCTGGATTGTAAACGTAAGTGCGACGGATGAAGGTGCTAATTTTGCATCAGAATATATTGAATATCAAAGATTGAAAATGACCAATTCGAATTTGATATTAATGCTTGGTCATTTAATGATCGAAACTGGTGATTACAACAAAGCGGAAAAGTATTTTCAAGCAATCTTACATTCATCGATTCCAAATGACGAAGAAATTTCGTGTATTTATTTTCATCTAGGACGAATCTATCGATTACAAAGTGATTATACACATGCAGTGGAATATCTCAATCATGCATATGAAACACATTCTCGAGCGAAACCATTACGTTTAGCCAGTGCTGCGAAAGCATTGAATGCGATCGGAATTCTTCATCAAGAACAAAATAATTATCAAGAAGCAATTGAAGCATTTGAAAATGTTTTGAAAATCTATGGAAAAACCATCCAAGAATCTCATCCTGATGTGGCTGGAACATTGATCAATCTTGGTAATACTTACTGTCAACAGGAACGATTCTCTGATGCACTTTCATGTTTTAATCGTGCACAAACTATCTATGATTGTAATTTACCAACAAATCATCCAAATGTTGCAATGTTATGGAATAATTTGGGAAATTTCTACTATCAGCAATTGCAATTAGATTCAGCTTTAGATGCCTATCAGCGAGCATTAGCGATCTATGAGAAACTTCTTCCTCCGAATCATCCCGATATTTTACGAAATCAAAATAACCTATTGAAAGTGAAATCAATGTTTGGTGATCAATATCAATCGACTTTGGAATGGAAATACGGAGTGAAGAATACTCTGTTCGTTGAAGATTAAAACGCATTCAAGTTTGAATCAAATGTTAACACGAACAGTTGACTTTAATAAAACTTATACTAATAAATATTTATTGTGATTAAAANTCTTCCTCCGAATCATCCCGATATTTTACGAAATCAAAATAACCTATTGAAAGTGAAATCAATGTTTGGTGATCAATATCAATCGACTTTGGAATGGAAATACGGAGTGAAGAATACTCTGTTCGTTGAAGATTAAAACGCATTCAAGTTTGAATCAAATGTTAACACGAACAGTTGACTTTAATAAAACTTATACTAATAAATATTTATTGTGATTAAAAGAATTCTATTCAATAATGAAAGTTCATAAGCAATTCTTTTGATCAACGAGCATTTTCTACTTCTAACTTTATTTGCGTCAGATGCTTAAAGATCAGTTTTTCCATAGTCCAACGTATGACTTTAAGATAAGAGATAAAATATGTCGATCACGTGGGGGGACTATAAGCTTTGTTGTCTTATCGCGAGTGAGGGGAAGGTTTGAAATGTAAATTGGAAATTAGACATAACACCAAGAAAGTCTAGTCTTTACATATAGTTTCTCAATTTGAGTTTGTTCGAATAATCGACACAGATCCGTTCGGGCCGGAACAAGTTTTCCCAAATATTATATCGTAAGAGGAGTCATAATATTGGTATTATATGCATCGTTACACTACGTACGTTACGTTGTTTCGTTTGTCAAAAGTTTTTCGAAATACTTCGTATCACTTCTTTTTTTTCTTTCTGATAATACTCTACCTATGATTCAACGATTCTTCAAGGTTTATTCCTAGTTAGATGTTATATAAATAGTTAACGATTTCTATCTGAGCATGTATTTACTTTACACATCTGATAACAAACACGTATATAATCGACGTATAAGAACTTGATACTTAAATTCTTCTGATGTAAAACTCAATCTAATTCAATGTCTCGATTTACGGCCATTTTTTCAAATGACAAATTTCAAAAATATGGAGTTGATGAATCAGTATGTAAAGATTTACGTCGCTTCTGATATAAGTCTCTGATCAAATGTACGTTATATATTGTAGACTACTGTTCGGCATTTTAAAGAATGTCTTTGCAGAGAACATGGTGTACCATTCGAACGACAGCGATTAGTATTTAGAGGCAAATTCCTTGACGATGACAAGAAATTGGCCGAATATAGTGCATAATTTTTAGTTATTCTTAGTAAAGATTAATATTTATATTCTCGGTAGATATCCAGGGTCATAATATTTTTCTTATGGAAACTGACGAATCAACTACAACTGCTTATGCGACAACAACTGATAAAATCGCTTTTGCTAGCAGTAATGATGGTATGAAAATATGACGGAATATTTAGAGTGTGAGATTTTTCGTCCAGCTAAAGTTTCAAGAAATCTAAAAAGTAGAAAGATGAATTGAACATATCGATAATTTCTGTTTTCTTAAGCTTTTTATTCGTGTTGATGTCTTACACAACCTAGTCTTTTTTCTCTTTTACAGTCAATATTAATAGTTTATTTTGTATTTCCATAGAAAATACCTGCTCGCAATTCAAAAAAGATCAGAAATTGTTGAAAAAGTATTATTACAATTTTCCAGTTATTAATGATGACATGAAAACATCTCTAGCTAAGGCTGAGCTGTTCACCGAACAGTTGCTCAGTGGTTTACCTTCTGGTGACCCTGCGGACAAAAGTACTCTCTGGCATATATTAACTAAATTAGATGGAAACGAACAACGGTCGTGTCTATTCTATGATTCTTCAAAGGATATGCGGCTTTATGATACAACTGGTTATCTGGCAGACAACAATCGCGAAGACAGACCAATTGTATTAACATTAAAAAGCTGTTGTGGATTATACAATTACACAAATGATGCAAGTGATCTGGAATTCATTCAGCTACTAAATAAACATATTGAAAACAAATATCCACACCCAATTGTCGATGACATACTGCAACGTTTGTCACAAGCACATCGTATCGATAAAAGTCATGTTTCAATTAAACATATCGTTTATGGATCAATCAATATAGTTTATACAGTCTCATGTCTAGATGCGAATTATTTAAACCAATTACCAGACAGATTAAAAGAGCAATTCGATCAATTTGAAAGTGTCAGAGTTCATCCGTTGTTATTCCGACCATCGTTCGATATCAACTTCTTTGATCAATGTGGCGATAGAAGTTTTTATGCTGGACAACATACCTTTAAAATAGGGCCAGTGGGACGCGAGAAAGCTTATAGACAACCCATTGGTTGGACGAGATACGGATTAAAAGTTTTAGAGAAATACGGAACAGACCATACATGGTTAGAGCCGTTTCGTCATGCTGGAAATTGGTACAGAGCTTTTCATGGGACGGGTCGTGTACAATCGGAGGATTTTAATGGTTCTATACGATATTGCGATAAGGATTTTGCACCTGTAGATGCTATTGCTAGCATCATGCAAAACGGTTTTAATAGAGCCAGGGTCGTACGTCATGGACCAGGTGTTTACTGTTCACCAAATCCAGCGCTTCCCGAAGATAGGAGATATGTTCGCGTCGTCAAAATTTCGACTCAGCAAGGAGAAAAAGCATTCAAATGTATGTTACAAGTGGCAGTTAATCCAGATGGTGTCCTTGTAAGTTCCAATGAAGACATATGGGTCGTTCAAAATCCGCAAGATATTCGAGTATATGGTATATTGATCAAGGAAGTCAACGAAGCCAATAGACCACAATGCACTATATCTTAGGAAAGATATCAGATTACAAAAGAAAGTAATTCAAGAATGCGCTTGTACGATGACTC
>CAJNOJ010000610.1:0-38461 GCA_905250025.1 Adineta ricciae | reverse complement strand
TTCTTTTTCTCCTCTTTTCAGCTTCTTCTGGAGTATCATGTAGACCAGTGATTCTATTCACTAATGCATCAACTTTTCGATCACTCATATCAGCTAAATCATCATAATTGACATGATTCACTGATATTTTACCAGTTGATAACCAGTTAATCAACTTCGCTTGCTCGATTTCAGTTGTTATTAACTGATACTTCGTTGATTTATCTTTTAATCCTGGATAATCTTTTGTCCGAACGAATCGTTTCTTTAAGTCTTTAAAAAACTGATAATCGGCCACGATTTCTCTCGTCACAATCCACTGAGTATAGAGAGCAATGAGTTTCTCAGGTATAAATGTTGCTTTTTCAATAATTTGTCTTAATTTTCGTTCTTCTTCTTTGAATCCTTTGTTATCTAGAACACCGAGATAATACCCAACCGATCCATACTGCTGTAATAAATATCCAATTTCACTCCACTTTTGTTTTTGAGCAATAGAAATCCATTCGCTTAAGCCAATCTTCACTAATTGCTCCGATCCATTCGATGCATGTTGAAGCATAAGAATAATTTTGTAAAGATCTTCTTCATCAATCGGCGAACGATATTCGCTTACTTTCACTGCTAGTAAAGCCTTAAAACGAATATTTGGTATCAACTGAATGCCACCGAAAATTCTTGATGCAACACTGAATCGTCTTCCGAAATAATATTCAAGTCGAATATATAAGAGAACATCGACAAATTTCGATTGTGGAACTGAATTTACAAGTAAAAGAAGGTATTTCATATCACAATGATGTAATGTTTTCAAACTGGAAACTGATGTGAAGATAAATTGTAGTTCGAACAATGAAAGGTGACAACCGTCGACCCATAGCCGGTAATAAAGAAGATGAAGAAGTGATTGGTCTTGAGTGACGTTGATATAATTTTCAATCCATTCGATGACAGCACCGTGGAGCGGTGGAGAAAAGAACGATGCGAACGTAGACATGTTCTCCTTCGTGCTGAAGTCTCTCTTGACTTGAACTTGCATTTCAGCAGCCAAAAGGTTTTCGTACTTCGATACTATCGATGTTTGAGCAGCCACTAATATTCGGAATTCTTCATCAGGTGCAATGCCGATCGGTGGTCGTTCATTCTGTAGCCATAATGTTTCACAGGAAGAAGCCTGTCGATTGAGAATTTCCACGTTTTCTAATGTTTGAAAACTGATCTGTCGATAGGAACATAATTTGATGTTCAAATGAAGTGACAGAAGATACCGAAACGGTGCACAAGCCAGGCCGTGTTCCAACATGTAAACTTCACATTGATTACTGTCGGATGGTACAGGATAATGGTTCTGCTGGGTCAGGAACCATTCGAGTTCATTTGAATTATCAAAATATATATCCGATGAATATTTGCCCTGTTCTTTCAACATCATCGCATTCATAATATAAAGCTTTTGATTGTAGACAAGAAGCGATTTTGCTAAATAGTATATTTTAATCAGATGTTGTGTTTGTTCAATTGCCTTATCGTCATTCGATGAGCCGAAAGCAAATGATTTGGCACTACTGATTAAACCACTTTTGTCGAAGTTTGGAGGAGTACCAAATCTGGCCAAATACTCTTTGTTGTTCGAAATCAGTTGATTAACTGGTTTGATAATTTGATTCCAATATTCCAAATCAGCCACGACTGCTTTAACAAGATTTTCAAATTCAGACTCCAATTTCGTTTTCTGTCGATCCTGATGACTTTCTGGTCGCTCAGTTTCATCTTTACTTTCGCCGGCGTGCTTCTTATCTTTCTTCTCCTTCTTTTGTTTCTTTAATAAAGCATCTTCCAGAAGCCATGTTTTCAAACTATCCAAAAACTCCTGAACAATATCTCTATCCGTCCACTGAAAGTGCGCGTCTTGAACGAACGATGCCAATGATGAAATATAATTTGGCTTGACGTTTTTCACAAATGTATTTAAAGCACCTAAAAGCTGAATATCCACCTCATTCGCCGAATATTGTGAGAAGAATGCTTTGATGACTATCTTAACATTGTTCGGATCGGTGTAAGGAAGCAGCGTACTACTTAATGGATTTTCTTTGATGCCAAAATAACTGTTAGCAGCGGGCATGAGGTCCATTGATGGATGCACATCTACAGTATCTACTTCTTTGGAAATGTCTCGTAATTGATGGCGCAAACGAGAAAGGTTGAATTTTCGTTTGCGACGTTCGGATAAACTTGAGCTGAATTCTTTGATTTCATCGTAACTCTTCCCATTGGCAATTTTCGATTGAAGAGTAGCGACTAAGACAAGAGCAAATGAAGATTGCATTTGTTGACGATACCGCATCTGATGAAAGAGTGTATTCAAAGCAATCGTTTCCAACAATGCCGGCGGAAATTCCACGCTGAATAGATCAAACAGAATCTGCGCGCAGTTGTTCACTGTTGTTCGACGCCCAACAGATTTCACATAATCAACATACGTTTCAGGAGTATAAGCAGGACGTTTCTAAAACAATTCAAATTATCTGAACACATAAATGAGGGTCTAACAGTTACTTACTTTCTTTTCACTGTCAGGCGTATATTTTGATAATTTACTTGTTTCTTCTTTCTGTCGTAGTATTACCACTTCTTCGGCAACATTTTCTGCTGTCTCCTCCTCCTTTTCTTCTTCGTCTTCACCGATGGCTGCATGTTTCGTTGTCTCACATGCATCAGCGAGAAAGGCATTCTGCTTTCCAAAGACAGTTTGCGCTTCGGATAAAACCTTGCTAATGACAATCGATTGTTTTGCCACGGCTTTTGAAGTAGATGATTGAACAGTTTCTCTTCTCTCTGCTTGCTCTGCACATCGTTGTGTCTGATCAATTGTTTCCCCGTCGCGGAACTTGATAAAACAGGCACTTTCTTTTTCTTTATAACGCCGATAACCATTCAAACGACTTTTGAATTCAGCTTTGTAAAAATAATCCCAATTCAGTTTTCTTTCTGAACTACCTTCGTAGTGTTTTGAGGCTTCTTGTGCTGATCTATCTATTAGGCCCATATCGTTTCCATTGATACCGTGTCTGCCGCTCTGACCAACTTTTCCATTGTCACCATTAGGTCCACTTTTGTTACCATGTCGTATGATATTTATTTGAAATTCTTCACCAGTTTCAGGATTTTGAGCTGTACAGCTCCCATTATAACCACCTTGACCACCAACACCATTGCTTCCACCTCGCGTCCCACTGGTTCCTTTGGATCCGCATATGAAAAAATAGAGTTCGTACGTTGAATAAGTCCATCCTTTGTCAGCAGCAAACGAATAGGTCATCGTACGACCATTTTCGTCTTCGTATGTTCGATAAATATACTCTCCACTACTACTAGAATCACTTTTTCTCGACCAATTGGAAGGTGGCGAATAATTTGCAAAATTTGACCAGGAATCACGGTATAAACTGTAATAGTTAACAACCAACTTGTCAAGATCAGATTTTGTAACACCGACACCATCTTTTCCATCACAGCCGTCACCACCATCTTGTCCGTCTTCGCCCCTTCCACCATTCAATTCGATCGTTAATTTTGAAGGATTCAACATTTTCGTTGCTAATATAGCAATATTTCCACTAGATTCGCCGGCTCGACCATCCGTACCGTCTGCACCTCTGTATGCTGTCGACGTTGCACTCGCAGCCTTTGTGTTTCCTGGACTGTACCCTGCACCCGACAACCGAATCCTTGAATTTTGTCCGATATAAATCACTTTGGCGTGTAAAATTAAAATCTTTCCTTCCCATATCTTGTTAGTTAGATCACAATCAATAGTTAAAGCATCCTCAGCGAAAATGGATGCCTGAGTTGCATTGTGCGCTTTCATCAAATCTTCAATCTGTTTTGCCCATTCACTTAGATAAACAATTCTTCCAAGAAGTTTCACGGCACCATCTTTGACAGTAAGTTCGGGAATAGCCAGAAATATATCGAGAATTGTTTGAATCTTGTTGGGTTCGACAAAATTATCAGTCTTTATATCATTCAATAGACGTTGCAATTGCCGCCAATTAGTATCATTTTCAGCAGAAGGTGGACATTTTAGGTTTTTCAAGTTGAGAACAGTTAGACCGCTTTGCTTCCATTCAATGAGAACTTTCCATGCAGCTAACGGCATGAATCCGCTTTGAAACCATTGGACAAGAAAACTACGAAATTTATCTTCACTTTGAGCAGGTACGAATTTTTCCCGTAATCTGATAAAAAGTCGGTTGAATTCGATCAGTAAACTTCCAACAGCATCCTCGACTTTCAGATTAATTAATCGAGTTTGTAAATCTGGTGGGAAAATATCTATAAGCTTATCTGCTTGTTCAGCAGCAATAAATCTTCGAATAAAATCACTTGATCCATTTTGAAGATTGGATGCTATCCAATTATTAGCTGTAATGCGACAGAGATTTTTATTCTGTCGAATGAATTCTTTGACGACGAAAGATTCGATGAGAGATGATAGGTCAGATTCACCACTAGAGAATAGCTCTTTAATCAATCCGTCGGCGGTTAAGTTTGCATTTTTTGTTACTGAATCGCCTATAGCCAATTGCAGTTCTTCCTGTGTGTACTGATAAGTCATGTAATCAATTAAGGAAGCTTTTCAAAATTAAGTGCTTCAGTATTCAACTCTATCAATTGAAATGGTTCTGAATTCTATCTGAAAAGATAAAAATTATTTTCGTCAAGGGCATTGCGTTTCGAATGTATGAAAACATTTATTTGAATGTATGATGAAAGTTTAAGTTGGCTGCAACAAATATCGATCTATAAGGTCATGCGTATAAGCTGCAACACAAGGATTACAGTTCGGTAACTAAGTGGAAAATGAGGAAAAAATCTTGATTTTCGATTGTCGCAGTCTATTGTAAATGTTGTTAGAATGAACAAATATATGAAGTAGAAAAATGTCAAATCGCATCACACAATCATACTTTCTCAGCAACTGTTCATATCTATGTTATTTTGGAAAGTGTGAGGCCCTTCTTTGCTCGTTACCGAAAGTGAAACCAACATGAAGACGCTGCCCAAAACTTCGTGCATAAGATTGTTTAAGACCACCTGTTTGATTATGACTTGTTCCGATGTAATTTTCTGTTGTGAAAATATCAGTTGCATATTTACCAAAATATTCATCGATTGTTAGTGCTCGACCTGGAACAAAATCTTTTTCATGCTTCCACCAATGATAAGCCATAGAAAGAGGACTACTCCATTGACATCTGGTTTCTGCAGGAAGCGCATTCACTGCATTGATTCTTGCGTTGAAATCATTTCGAAATTTTTCATAATGTTCACCACTACCGGAAGCCACACCATCGACAAAGGCTTTACGTTGGACATTACCTTTAAGGCCTCCCTACAAGAAAAACTTAACAACTGCGAATCATAAGAAACAAGCAATACTCTTGCCGCATCCAGAGCTTCTGTAATCGACGCTATATCACTGGGTGTTCTAACTTGTCCTGCGAAAGCAGGATCATTTCCAAGTTTTTCGGCAGCAGTTAATAAACTCGGACCTCGGTCACCGTATGTTTTCAGAACACGATTTAACCGATCATAATCACTAGTCTTCATATTCGCGAATATTCTTTGACCTTTCACAGTAATATCTTCATGATTGGCTACTCCAAAAGTATCTGCTAAAGTCTTTTTCACATCTTCAACATTAACACGATAACATAAACGTTCATTTCTTGCGTTCGTAAATGTGTCAATGTCCTTTTTGAAGGCAGCATCATTCGCAGAGTTACTCGCGTCATCTCGATGATCGGCTGATGATTTGAAAAAATATTCTTTCCGATGGCTTGAACACTTGTCTAATTGCTGTTGCAATTGGTTTTGTTCATCAGCTGTAATTGTACCATTCAGTTGTTTTTTTGCTAGATCCCCTAGCTGCTTAAAATCAGTTTTTTTTTCATCTGTACCACTTCCTTGTCCTAGATCTCCGATCATGTCATCGATTTTTTTATTCAAGGCATTTTGAGATGTTGATTTTGCCTTGTTCCATGATTCATCAAAATTTCTTTGAGCTTGGCCATTCTCAGGTGTAAACTCATGGACAAGATTTCTCGTCGCTTCCTGTTGTTGTTCGACAGGCAAATTCTTTATATCGTTCAGTTTACTTTCGAATTCTTGTCTTCTCTCAGGGGGCACCTGATCGGCAAACTCGTCCATTAAGCTGGTGTGCAATGCACTTGCCTGAGATTTCGAAATTTGATTGAGTTTTTCTGTAAATACCGCTTTGCCAATATCATTATAAGCTAATGGAGAAATATCAATCTTTCCGTTAACAGCGAGTCCATCAGCAGTACAAGTAACCTGACTACCAGTTTTGCGAATCAATTCAAAAAATTCTGTAGGATTTTCAATCTTGTTAAGATTCCGAATCACGTATGCTTTGTCATCAGATGTTGCATGCGATTCTAGCATTTTTGACATTTCTTCTTTTGCTTCATCAGACTAGAAGCTCCATCAGTATCGATAAATACTAGTTTAGAACAATTCTTACTTTGAGGCTTTTTTCCATTTGTTTCAAGTGTTGCATTTGCTCTGATTCAAAAACAGCTTTCAGAGTTTTCGGTTTTGTAGAAACGTTCATGAGCATGAATAGACTCATCGATAGTTGATAGTAATCTAGCCATGTACGTTCTCGTTTAGTCACGAGATCGTATATGGACGAAAGTAATGCAAGTGAACTAGAGCAAATCGTAAAAACATTGGCTATAGCAAACATAGCTCTCTGTGCTGCACCAATTTCTAAAAATGAACGACGTTTTAGCAAATGAAATAAAGTGACACGAGTAGCTCACTTTCCATAACTTCAGCATATGTTTTCCCTTCTCGTGCGTATCGTACGGCCTGTGTTCGCAGTACTCCAGTGTAGTTAGATAATGCTGCGGAGATTAAAATCAAAACGTCAGTGCGAATGCTTTCGTCGTGTAATGTTTTGTCATAAATTCCCACACCAGCTCTAAAACAAACGGAAACAACTAGGTGAATAGACCATTATTAGATACTTGGCTAGAACTTACCCAACTACGTTGTAGCCTGTAAGAAAAAAAGAGCCCGCTTGAATTACAGCCATGGCTCGTGCAGAAAATAGGGCTGGAGCAAAAAATGTGACAACACCTGTCACGGACAGAACTATTCCACCAACCATAACAACTGTATCACCGATAGCTTTAACACGTTGAGATAGATTACAGGAGGGCGTTTCGCCCAGTTCTAAAGGTACTCGTCCATTGTTGTTTTTCTCGGCAACTATATATGTTCCATTGACAGGACCCAAGGTAGCGACCTTATGTAATGTATTGTTTTCTTTATAATCTTGAAAGTCAACGTAAGTTCTGCCATTTTTATCAATGTATTTTTTACGACCGTTGATTCGAAACACTACGAGTATTTGAATTACATGATACAATATTTCAAATATATTCTTTACCTGGCTCTTCACTTGCATAGACTTTATCATCTTTTTCCATCAAAGTTGCAGTTGATATATAAATAACACTCATGAGGATTTTTTCAGAACTATTTGAATGTTCGATAATTTTCTTCTTTAGTTTGCGAACGTGAAGTCTTTCACCACGTTCATAACTATTAAAAGGCGACGAAGGAGTTGCTTTAGTGCCTTTCTAAAATAGTCAAATGACTGCATTACTCAATGTATACAAATTAACGAAACCTCTGGCGTTCTGACACCGTAAATTGTCACTGCAATTCTTAACTCCAGATCACCTCCATCTGCACGTTCATAGGCAAACCATTCTGTATGATTATTATCCTTCACGTGAGCATCTTGCATTTTGATAGCATCGTCTTTCCATTTTTGTAGCCGTTCATCATTCCAGTTAAAATAAGTTCTACCTTTTGGATTACCTTCCGGAGCAGAGACATATTCTGGTGTCCACGGAGGCATCTCTGATTTATATATCTGAAGATGAAATAAAACAAAAAGAAACTGAAAATAGTGACATTTGAAACGTTTAGGAACGAAGCTGTTGGATGAGGAGGCGGAAATATAATCAGAAAGCGAAACGTGTATCTAAGTTAATTCTTCTCTGAGATGTTCGTAAATCTTCCATATCCAAGTCATAAGACAAGTACGAACGTCCGATCTGATGCTGTGGAGCTAAATTCTCGCCGGTATGCAATTGAAACGGTATAGTTCTTTTACGACGTAGATTAATTTCATCTGAATGCAGGCGCTCTCTTCATTCGTCAGCACTGACAATTGTGTACTTGTATACAATGAAACTTGCGTTTCGTTAATTCTTTTATCTTTTTATCTAAACTGATAGTGTTGCTTACTCTGCGTGGGTAAAATCACATAATGGGCAGCTTCATATCCATCGATGTGAAACCTTATCTTTGATCTTGAGTGTGGGTGAGGGTGAGGGTGTGGGTGTAGCCGACAATGGCATTGTCGGGGCAATTTGAAGGGTATCCCTTGCCGTCAGTTGGCTGATAAGTCGTAGTCTTATAGTGGGTAAATAATTATGTAGTATTTAATAGTCAGATGCCGATAACTTGATAGTCCGTTGATTGATAGTAAGTAATCGGTTGGTAGATTTTTCATTAGCAGTTACATCATAGTTAATGATTAGTCGCTCAAGGATTTACGATCAATCACTGACGAGTTGATAAGCGGAAAATTCGAAACTTGGAATTCTAGATTTAGAAGTTTGAAAGTTTAAAACTTGAATACTCGAATTCTAAATTTAGAAGTTTAGAATTCGAACGAAAGTTTTAAAACTCGAATCGAATTAACGATTTCTACACTACTCGTTTAAAATAATGAACATGTTTTCTTTAATAAAGAATGTAACAAGAAGTGAAAAACTGATTTAAATCGTATACAAATCATGATAATTCATTCCTATAACTAAAAAACTTCTAACAAATCCTGCTTTCACAGTTAGTTCAATATTTATTTTGCATTGTACAACAAAATAAATCAATTTCAACTGATAATGAAATACCAAAATGAAATGCACGAATTGTATCGATCTTTTCAATTAAAGATGAATGGTGATATTTTAACCACGAAGTTGAATAAAAAAAAGAAAAGAACAATTTTTTGAAATAAAAATTTGATATTCACAATGTATATCCAGTTAAGCATTTGATTTCACCTATGCAAATAAAAATAAAGATCAGATACTTTCAATAAGAAAAAATCATTTACGATTAGTGTGCCAACATCTATAAGGGCTATATTCACAATATCGCGTGGACGTTTCTTCTCTGTTACCGCCTTTAATTGTATAAATCCTTGAGTGATACAAAGGTTCGTATTGAAATATGCTGCCGCGTGGTATCCTTGGATCAGGTCACTTTCCATTTTACGATTATGGCACCATTCGGTTGAACTTGTTCATTCAAGGTGAAGAAAGACGTAGAATAATAGAATCCACTTTAGATAACGTGAAGCAGCTTGAATATGTGCAGAGAGCGAGTATAAAAGGAAGAAGAATGATAGAGAAAGAGAGAGTCGTCGTGTGAGAGTGGTCGACTAAGTGAAGTTGGAGTAAGTCAACGAATTCATACACATATCCAGAGATATTTCCTCCAATATTGCCCTCTTGACCTGAATCCTGAACCCAATCTACAAGTTAATTGTATCCCGGACTGAACCTATTTCCTTGTCATATTATTATATGGTGTTATATCTCTGATTGTATGTGTGATCCTCTCTTCCTTTATTCAAATAAACATCGATGAACTCGTAGCAACTTATAAGCCCCAAAACAATTGAAGTTGTAAGTTCTCCAACTACATATCCAAACAAACAAAGTTGTTACAATTACCCTAATAAATCCATGATATAATAA
This sequence comes from Adineta ricciae, assembly GCA_905250025.1. Classification (NCBI taxonomy): domain Eukaryota; kingdom Metazoa; phylum Rotifera; class Eurotatoria; order Adinetida; family Adinetidae; genus Adineta; species Adineta ricciae. The sequence continues at coordinate 28,607 of CAJNOJ010000610.1, read as the reverse complement.
TATATACATAGAAATAATTACTAAGTCTACAAGAATCTTATCCGGTCGATATAGAATTACATTCACCATCACGAATCTAAGCAACAATGACAAACTTTAATTCAAATCTTATCAGTATCTCTTACTTGAAACGAAGGCACGAAAATGAATCATCATTGTTCTTATCTAATGACGTAAGATAAACAATTCAAAGATATCTTATATAAAATCTTTCAAAAAAAGCCATGTTTATTTCAGTTTTTTTTGTCGACTAATATAAATTTTATTTATGTCTATAAATTCAGCTTATATTGATGAAAAGTTCGTGTCTGATTATAAGAAAACATTCGGCCAGACAATACAACATGCAGGTACTGATATGCACATTCGAGTGGATCCAAATCGATCACTTTATGATGAACTTGATCAACGAGGATTACTTGAACGTCCACGAATACCAACTGGTCTTGGATATAATCTCATTCAAGATGGTCAACTTGGTTTAGCGATGTTCAATCGTAGTCCAAGATTTCTTGCACCTGGTCGATATACATTCTATTCTCCATTCAATCATTTAGTTAGTACAGTTAGTATTACTGATAAGTTGATTACGTTAGGTAATATTCAAATTGTAACAATCAATCAAGGAGAACTTGGATTAAGTCTTCGAAATGGTGAAAGTATTTTGCTTGACCCTGGTCGTTATATTTTAACTGCACCACATATATTTAAAAGAAGTACTCCAGCGAATGCTCAATATATTGAATTAGGAACTTATCGTCGGATAACTGTACCTGTCGGATTTGTTGCGGTGGCATTCGATATTGGTAAGCAGATTATTATTCGACCTGAAGATACTGAAACAGGTCCATTTGAAACAAATTCACCTACGTTTCTATTTGATACGAAAACTGGTTTTCAATCAGTTCAACTTCAAGTGAGAGAACTTGATGAATTGATAGTTAATACTCGAGATGGAATCACAATTATAGCAAAAGGTCTTATTACTTATCGTATTCATGAGCCACGAATAGCATTTATGACTGTACAAGATATTCATGAAGCAGTTAAACGAGCAGCAGAAGCAACGCTCACGTCGCTTTTTCTCAATGCTGCTATCGATGAAATCGCACCATCTGCTCCAGCAAAATTCACAGAAAATAACACGACAAGTGTTACATCGGTTTCTGAAGAAAGTAATTTCAATCAACATATTCGTACTGCATTTCTTCACGATTTTTCACGCAAAGTAAAGCAATGGGGCATTGAACTGCAGGATTTAAATATCGAAAAACTTGAATTCGATAATAGTGTGAAAGATCTTTTAAGAAGACGAGCACAAGCACGTGTCGAAACTGCTACTAGTCTTGCTAATATGCGTTCACAAACAGACATTGCCATGCAACAAGCCGAACGAGAAAAACAGCAAGCACAAATTCGTGCAGAAGCTGAAGCATATGTTATACGAACAAAAGCTGATGCTGATTTTTATGCTGCTGAACGTCATGCACAGGCAGCAAAAGTCTTACAAGAAGTCCCACTATCAGCTCAAATTGAACTTAAAAAACTTGATGTTGAAATGATAAAAGCTACAGGTGATCGAACAACATTCTTACCGATGAATCTTCATATAGGAGATATTGGAATGATTGATAAACAAAATAATAAAATTTATTTTGCAACAAATACTGTTAGTAATACTTAATGGTCATTTTTAACAAGACTTTGCAAAAAAAGAAATTATTTTATTTTTCAAGTTATCTGTTTTCTAAATCAATAATATAAAGATTACCTTTACGATATTCTAATTGACTGAAAACAAACACGCCTATTCTCTTCCTCTCGAACATAATATCTATATGTCGCAGGCAACTATTCAGAATGCAATTGAATTCGAAATCGTCCTAATTCACATAGAAATTCTGATCTTAATTCTTACTAATATGATATAGAACAGTCGTTATGACGAACACTTACAAAAAAATCAAACATATAAATAAGTCTACAATCGTTCGTAGTCTGTAACACCCTCACCCATAATATTATAAGAATATTTTTGACAATATCGAAAGTTTTATTAATGCTCTTCTTTTTATTTGAAATTTAATATGAGAGAACACTAACACACAGATTCACGAAGAGTGACGGCAGACTCAAACCGTTTCTTCATGTATGATGCAATAACTAAGAAACATTGCATGAGTGATTATGAGGAAAGACAGAACAGAAAAGACTGTTCTGAATTCATCTTTCGGTAGTATGGCCGAGCGGTCTATGGCGGCAGTTTTAAGCACTGCTCTTTCGTGGGTTCGAATCCTACTACTACCAATTACTGATTGATTTTTTAAAACTTAATTAATGAAATATTGTTCAATTCATGGAAAACAAAAAACGAATCAAATATAAAATATGAAAAAGTTTCTCAATTGTCATCGATTGATTTAATGCACAGATAGAATAAAGTCAAAGGACGGGGGCGTATAAGGCCGTAAAACGGCCCATTTCAAAATCAACTTGGCAAATACCAAAAACGATGCAGAATGAGACGGAGAATCTTTCTACGCCAAATTCCAGTCAATTGGGAACCGTATAAAAGGTTTCCGATGGACAATACTACTTGGTATTTTTACCCTATTATGGTAGCGTCTTTTCAAAGATCTCATAACAAAAATTCTTTCATATCATCTACCAAACAAGTAACGCTCATCCTTTGGATTCGCTGACCCTTTTCTGAAAGACTTTTACGAATGTTAAACACATTCAGCGACTTTGAAAGAGAAAAAAACGCACTGCGATTGCTACTAGTGCTCAACTGAATCATGGCACTATGTCACACACTAGAATGAATAGAATGCAAAAGTCTTTTTAGGAATCAGACCGATTAGTCATTTGTCAGTGAAGAATTCTCCAGCACTAACTATATTGACTGAAAAATTCATCACTCAACGGCTAGTCAGACGGCCAACCATTGACCTTTGTCCTCTGTTCTTCTTTTTTCACATCACGCGCATGGAAATGTTCATAAATGCTATACTAAGTCACTCATAGACGGACGATATACAGTAGACTACTTGAAAAGTTTGAACATTCGCCAGTGTCTTCCGGCGATAAACCGATTCTTTTCTCTCCTGTCAACAAAATGATACCTTGTCGAATATTTTCATTGAGGAATATCCATTCGTCAAATCCCTTTCAAAATTATCTGAAGCCTGGCAGGATTATTCTAAGCGTACACTTTATGATTAATCTAGCATTTAAACGCCTAGTCGTTCGTCGACCTCCCTCCTGTCGGTCACTCACGGCTAGCCGTTGACGCACATGGTCAGTTTTATAGTTTTTCCATATAAAGAAGTAGCTCGTTGATACTGAGTCGATCTGTGATCGAAGTTTTCAAAACCCTTCGTAACTGTGTAGTTTACAGTACATATTCTATTGCTCTGTTCAATTTGAAGCGCTGATAATGTGCAATCCCTATTCTCGAAGCTCGAAAACACATAAATTATGTTCGGTCAAAAACCATTGGCTTTAGTTGAGACAGTGATAAATCTCATGTTTCAAGTAATTTTCAAAACAAACGTCTAGTCGTTCGCCGACCTCCCTCCGGTCGGTCACTTACGGTTAGCCGTTTCCATGCTGTCTCTGCTATTCCTTTCGCCTACGATCGACTTTTAAACTGAACGATTGGGTTTTCTTTTATTGTCGCTTCCACAGTCATGATCTTCTATTCATTCGACTACCAAAAGAAACTACATAAGAAAGTCTTATTGTATGATTTGCTTCGAAACGAACATCTTTCATAGCGCTGCATGTGTTCAGAATACTGTTTCTATAGTCCACGCGTCTGTAGTTACTAAGATGGAATTCCGCCGACGGCTATATCGCTTTGCGAACTACTTCTACTAAATTCCCATGAAAGGACATGATGTAAGTAGCCTATAAAGCAAAGATGATACTAAGCTCATATCACTTTTTCGGATTTCTAGAATTAGAAACATCATTATGTACAGTGCATTAGATCTTTTCGTGTAAGTTCTTGAGCTACTATCTTTGTACACATGACGTCCGTGAATAGCGCTCAGCTCACCATCTGCTACAAAAGGTTTTAGAACGGATAAAGAAAAATATCTTCTTTGTAAAGAGGAAGGAACAAGCCTAGGCCCAGCGAATAAAACGAAATTCGCCCTAAAATTCGAATTTCCCGACGTCAGAAACACTTCAGTCTACTCTGAAAATGGATGTTAATAAGTCGTGGCTAGTTAATGAAAAACTAATAATTAATTAAGCAACGCTAACGTCGGATTCATGATCCTCGACCCCGATTACCCTTCGGTCGACCCTTACTCGACAACAACAAAATTTTTCATTTCCTAATTAGTAATTGGCTAATTAGAATTTCGAGAAACTGACACCGGATTCGAGTTCCTCGACCTCGATTGCATATGGTGAGTCATTCCCGTATGACTATTGTGAAGTTTTCTTTGAGTTGTCAAATGCTGTAATCTGATTGGCTTGGACAGACAAACTTTTAGCATTTTGAGCCGTCGGTTTAATCGCTGTATAACCCTTTCTTTCAGAAAAGGGAATTATAGCTACTTTGAATCAGTCTCACTTAATATCACTCACCCTCAAGTAGATCGATCAACTCTCTAAAGATTTAACCCTGTAACATGCACTTATTCAATTTTATTTATTCCAAACACAATCTGATCAGAACTAACTTCACCCTAAAACCGGTTATTAGTCGTCTTTCTCATTTATTTCGATTCGATAAAGCACCGTTGGAAGTTTAAAAATAGTCCCTCAAGAAGCGAAGCGACTTCAGCGAAGAATCCAACCGTTTTCCGACAACCATTCCTTCTCAACGTTGGTTAAGTTTCTGAAGCCATGTTTCCATTCTCCGTTAATGTAGAGAGCACTGCCATCTTTGAAATGAGCATGGATGTAGCGATCATACCTTTCGGGACAAGCAGGATCGATGCGCTCTATCGTTCGACCAGCAGGATGACTGCGTAGATCTCTATTCATTTGATTCACGCTTTTAGTGTTCGCCATTCTATAATAACCGTGTAAGATCATAGAATTCATCTGGTGCAGAAAAGTAAATCTACTTACGCTGTTAGTGCAACTGAAATATACGTGCCTTGTGTGTGCTCTGGCCCGATTTTACTTTGTATTTATAGCGGATGACACTACGATTTTGGTGGGAAATACCCAAAAAAATGCCGATAAAGGAAAAAGAAAATGTCCTTATATGGAAGTTTTCTTTTTCCTTTGTCGACATTTTCTTTTTGTGTATTTTCTTTGATACCTTGTTCCTCTCCTTGATAAAGGTTTTTCCCCTGACTCTTAAATTTCCAACCGTCTTTCACGTAAGATATCTTTGTGAAGGATTCAACCTTTTCTTGAGCGGATTCATTTCAGTGTAGGTTCCAATCGAACTAGCACAGGTTCCAAGTACAACTTGATGAGCTCTATCGGTTCCAAAAACAAAATTTTTTAAAAAATCTCTCCTTTATCCCACAAAACCCAAAAAATCTAAAAAAAACACCCAAAAAACGTCAAAACTTTTAGAAAGACTCGGACGAATTCGTCTAGCAATCACAAACCTCGATTTCCACACTTGTTCCAGATCAAACTCGACGAGCTCTATCGGTTCCAATGATAAAAACTTTTACTCCCACCCACATCCACACCTTCATTTAAATTGTCCTCAAAGATTATCTGTTGATCGATAAGTACAAATTTATATGGCAGCTTGTGCCAATCATCCGGTAATACGTTGGTATGAAGGAAATGAGGAAACCGAAATAATACACAAAATGAACTGAATTGTTCAGAATTTTTTTCATTTGATTTCGAATAAATCCTTTCTGTTGTAGATCGGAACAATAATTAGATCGTTCAATTTAAAAAAATCAGCTAAAGATTTTTCCACCGTTCATTTATTTTAAAATCTTTCAAAAGACATTGATAAAAATTAAATACACTTCAAATTTATATTAATCAAATAGTTCGTTATCTTAAAAAGTAATCTTTCTGTTTGTGATGCAGAAGCGTTCTTCTTCTCATACCTCCACTAAGCCCCTTTCTATACTGCAAACCCTATGGCTTGTACTTTAGCAAGCGTAAAAGAATTTCGAAGAGAGCCCTCTAATATGTCTTGTGATTTTCACAGAGGTTCAGATGCCCAGATTTCACAAGTTTTTAATAGATAAGCTATAGTTTTCCGATACTTTATCACTTTGTACGTTAAGATATTGTTACGTTTCAATCTTCATGATGAAAAAGTTCATAAATTTCACAAGAAAGTTCTCAAAACAATTTAAGAGGCAGGACTTTTATGGGAGGTCACTCGATATTTGATGGATTGAGCGGGAGCTTTAAGACTAATAAGACAATTTAGCTTAATATTATCCAGATCTTATTTAAATGATTTGTAACTTCACATGTTCAAAGCCGTATTTTGCTTTATTTGTATTATACAACTCTTCAATTGTTTGAAGATATTGATCATGGAGTTGATCGATATCTATTTGAGATGGACTAATGACTTGTTTGACATGAATTGGTTTACCGACTAATAAAATATATTTAATCACATGAAAAACATAGTCTTTTTCTTACCAACAGTTGTTACAGGGTGACGAAGAGGTAGATAACCAATGATTGATCGTCCCCAAATAAATCGATTTGAAATGCAATTCTTATATAGCCAATAATGTTCATTTTCTCCAAACGTTATTACCGGTACTAATGATGTACTATAATAAATAAAAATGTCTTCTTTTCTGTTCATTCTAATTGTATGTATTTGCTCACCCATTTTCTAATGATAATCGTATAAAACCTTTTCTATTTTTTAAATAGAACGTCATCTTTTCATATTCTGTCGAATACAACTCTCGCATGCCACCACAAACAATAATAACAGCATTACCCTGACCAGCTGATCCATTTAAGAAATATTGACAACTCTCTCTTGAGACAGAACATTCACCTAAGACAACGAAAAATTTAACGACGAATTTATAAGCTTATAATTCTTACCTAAACCAAGTATTAATTCACGTAAAACTGGGAAGAAAAAATTGGAATGAAGCGCCATCAAATGAGGGTGAATACCAGGAAATAGAGTTGAAAAATGTGTTGCTTCTGTTAAGAAATTGATTCCAGCACCGAGAGTAATCGTACCATGTGGATGACAACCGAAGATGTAGTTTCGACTTGGATCGAGATCTTCAGTTTTGACTAATTTTATTGGAAAATAATTAGAAACTATTGACCAAATATATAATTGACGTAAACGAATCGACCATCGACCTCCTCGAACCGGTGTTTGTCGATCAATATACATCCAACTACCATAAATCAAAGCGATGAATAATGTTTTCGATAAAGACCAGAAATAGCATAAGAGAATGAATGTGAACAGTATCATAAAAGGTGATAAAAATAAGAGTGTGAAATGAAAGAAAAAAACCAAGTCTTCAATGAAATTCTTCATTGTTATCGAAAATCAATTCCAACTATTAGAGACAAGGAAACATCATTCGCAAGGAAAGTTTATAATTTAACCACCAATCATGGGGTGTGATGTTCCCTGCTGTTGAGAAGTCCGGTTTTTGGTCTTTCAAAGTTCGCTCTCGACAGCACGGAAGGAAATCCTGTTTGTTTGTTGCTTTCTCTGTTCTTATTTAAGTATGAGTAACCGATAAGAGTCGAATGAAATCAGCTAACGGAAGATGTCCTCGATTGTTATCAATGCTAACCAAAGAAACGTGATTTATTTCATACGACTTCGCGATGGCTGTGTACGACAGAAAATTAGGGAGACGAGTCTACCGCTTCGTGTACATAAACAGTGTTTGTTTTTGACGGAGAAAATGTTTGATTTATTTGTGTCATTGAGAACGGTAGCCCCCCAATAAGTCGCATTCATCATCGGATGAACTTTCTATGTTCATCTGATTCAGTTGTATTCACAAAGGAAGCGATAAACCGTGCTGATGATGCATTCTTTTTCGCTTGAGGTAAAACGATATCCGACGCGAAATGTACCTATGTTCCATCTTGTCTGAGTTATTCTATATCGAAAAAGAAACAAAGTCAGTGATTGACATTTTGTATTTGACAGTACCATCGAGAATGTATTCTCGAGGTAATTGCATACTCAGTAAACATCTATCATGATTTTATGTAAGTGACCATATAAATTTTATAGTAAATACGACATTATATGATTATGATTTGGTGGGTTTTGATGTATGAAAATTCTGAGTTGTCGTGAACACATCATAACTATTTATTTCTTCTTTTTACTCAATCTTTCTCTGTGAATAATTATGAAAACTTAATCGTATATAAAGCAGCAGAAAAAGATTCAGCTTTAAATTGCTTGTGGCTCTTGACTTTGTCAAAGGCTCCATTTACACCATAGAAACATTAAAAACCAGTCATTTTCGAAGATGGATCAGCAAATGAACTGAAATAGATAATTTCCAATCGCTGTTCGAATCGATCTCTGACATGAATTTCTTAGCTACATCTCTGTTTTTTTTAATTTTCATGGTTGTTGTCATAAAGCCTATATTATCGATCTGATTATCTGTTATCCCTCAAGATCCACTCCATATTCTCCCCTACTCGTAGCCTGATTAGTAGCGCCCTCTGTTGGACATTTTTTGGCTTTTGTGAACAAAGTCTCTCGAATAAGAAAATAAACATCGTTACAACAATAATGTAGTCACTTATGCTCGCATTAAACTCGAATATAAAAATAAATTAGTTGCCAAGCATAAAAAGTATTTTCTAATTTCTTATTGAAGAAATAAAAAAAATGACTCATTGGTCATCAGAAATTGATTGTGGTGTGTTTGTTCGAATATATTTTCATTTGAAATAGTCGGATTTCAAATCGACTGTTGAAATACTTCATTTTTTCTCTTTCAGATTCAATCTATATCGATTCATCATAATGGCAGGCGAATATGATACAGCAATCACGGTATTTTCCCCCGATGGACGGCTCTTTCAAGTCGAATATGCACAAGAAGCTGTCAAGAAAGGATCAACTGCTGTTGGGGTACGTGGAAAAAATATCGTTGTCCTAGGTGTCGAAAAGAAGGCCGTCGCTGTTTTACAAGAAGATCGGTAAATTGATCTGATAGTTTTTTTTGCACTTGATCTTCAATAATTTATCTAGTACGGTTCGTAAAATCTGCGTCTTAGATGATCATGTCGCTATGGCATTTGCAGGCCTGACAGCTGATGCTCGTGTTTTAATGCATCGTGCTCGTATCGAATGTCAATCTCATCGATTGAACGTTGAAGATCCTGTTACTATTGAATACATTACTCGTTTCATTGCTGATCTACAACAGAAGTATACACAAGGCCGTGGTCGTCGCCCATTCGGTTTATCGACATTAATTGTTGGTTTCGACTATGATGGTACACCACGTCTTTATTCTACTGATCCGAGTGGTACCTATCACGAATGGAAAGCCAATGCTATTGGTCGACAAGCTAAAACTGTTCGTGAATACCTCGAAAAAGCCTACACGGAAACAATCTATGAATCAACTCACGAGTCAATCAAATTGTGCATTCGTGCTTTGTTGGAAGTTGTGCAAAGTGGATCGAAAAATGTTGAAATCGCTGTGATGGCCCGACATAAACCGTTGAAAACCTTGAGCGCTGAAGAAGTCGAGAAATATATCGCTGAAATCGAAAAAGAAAATGAAATCGAAGCCGAAAAGAAGAAACAAGCCAAACAAATAGGTGGAACATCAACAACCGCACCAACATTAACGACACAAACGTCGAAAAAAGAATAAACGAGACCAATAATAACAGCAACAACCGAAGAGCTCGGTGAACGAACTTCATTTTTTCCTTCTTAGACATTTTTTTTATTATAATTACTGTTGATTCTGCTGTTCTTTCATTTCTAATATATTAACACACACAAGCGTGCAGACAAACGCTTAGACAAGAGACACATAGTGTTGAAGTTCAACTTCTTCATTTCTAGATTATTGACATTCATTTCTTTCGACGATCAGAGTTTTTCCTTAACAAGTAGGTCGATCTATCCTCTGTTTGATTTCGTATAATCATCGCTGATTTATCAAAAGCGAATGCTATCATATCGCTCTATATTTAGAACAGTTCATCATGCCACTATTAGATGTTAATGCTATTGCTCTTCTTCATACACTTCTAACAACGAATTCCTTGTCACGTCTTTCAACTCTATGCGCATCTTTGCAAGCACCTATTGAACATATTTTATCTATTGTTGCCGCCCATCCTTTTGTGTTCGCTCGTCTTCGTGCTATTGATACACCTGGTGATGATCGTATAGCAGTTGTTCTTGATCTTACAAACTGTACGTTCTATGCCCGTCCACCAAATGGTTGTACAAAAGATAATGCCTGTCCTTATTTACATCTATGTCCGTCGGTGGTTTTGCCCAATCGTCGTTGTCAACGCCCACATGATTGTCCGCTGTCACATTCGCTTGATACAGAACATAATCGCCGAGTGATTATTGAACGCGGTCTGGAAAATCTACCGCAAAAAACTCTTATCATGCTTATTTTAGCATCTGCCGATCCAAGTAAAACAGTAAGACAAAATGAAAACCATTCTTTGATCTCTTTTCGTACATATCGAATCCATTCTCCTTTCAACAGTTTGCAGTTTGTCATCATAAGCCCAAACCATGTCGAGAACCTAATTGTGACGATTTACATCTGTGTTATTTTTATATGTGTTCACCACATTTATGCAAATATGGTGACTGTAAAGCTGGGCACTCGTTGGCAACACAACGAAATATCGATTATCTCGAACGTCGTGGTCTCGCACACGTTGAACCACTTGATATCGTAGCGCTTTTTCGTATTGTTGATGAAAATAAGTAAGTCATATTTTCAATAGATCAAATCACATTCATACTCTTCTCTTATTCTTAGAAAACATTCACACATCTATCGTTATCCATTAGAACAGCAACATCCCGCTCAGCCAATGATGATCATGACATTAATGATGGACGAACATGGACAACATCAACAGCAACCGATGATTATGTTTTGAGAAGCAAACAAATCAATCCGTGCAAACTCGGTTTTCCTTTCACTTTCTCGTTTTTTTTTGTTGATTTTCTTTATTTTTCTGGTCATTTGTTGTGATGCTGTTTTTTCTTCTTTTTCTCTTCTCGGGTGATCTCTCTCCAGTGCAATTCTTCTAGTAATGAAAACAGAAGAACAGATTCATTGACTTCTATTATACCATTTGTCATTTAGTACGTCTTTCTTTTATCGTATTTTAGTTTTTTTTGTTATCGTTAAAAACCAAAACATTAGTTTATTATCATATTCAATAACAAGAAAACAAAATACCGAACAAGAGATTATCAAATAAGCAGAGCTTTTCAGTTTTACTAAATAGATATCGTTCGTTAGAAAAGCGAACAACAAAATAGAAGTGAAAGTTGAATATTTTATTCTTTTCTTTTGATTTTTGTAGAATTACAAACGTGAAACTATGGATGAAGTGACGAGTCTACTGAGATATCTTCTCACAACCAAACATTCCATTGATACGCTAGATTCCATTGTTAATCAATTAAAAATTTCGAAAGAACGTATTCTACAATTGATTAATGAACAATCTTATAATGAATACTTTCAATTATTACGCCCTTTACTTCGTCATAATCAAATGATAGACAAAATCGCTTTGACATTAGACGTATGTATAGAAACGAAGACGAAAAAATGATTTCATAGAAAAAAATGTTTGTATTTCTAGCTTTTCTGTTGTACACACTACGCTCAACAATGTAAAAAACAATTCTGTCCGTTTTTGCATCTGTGCCCTTATAATATACGGCCAATGTATGCGAAATGTACAAATAAAACTTGTCCGTACGATCATGATATCTTCAAAAGTGTCCACAATCAGAGAATTTTGGATGCACGAGGTTTATCTTCAATTCCGGCAGTCGTTTTACACGAATTAGTTCGAGCGAGTGCTGACCCAATGCGATCGGTAAGAATTTTCTCTCTTCGAAAAAGTTCATTGATCAGTTGATTTAGTTTTGGGTGTGCACTGACCATGCGAAGAAAGGCGGTTGTCCGAAAAAGCAGTATTGCGATAAATTACATTACTGTTATTATGACTTAATAGGTTCTTGTACGAAACCTCAGTGTCAACATGCGGTCAATGATGCTTGTCTCATGTATTTTCGACAAAAAGAAATCAATGAGCAAAGTCATGATGACATTCTCGAAGCATTTAAGAAAGTTCTTCGACAACGGTAAGTTTTCTGGTGTGTAGAATTAGTCAATAAGCGGTGTTATTTGCTAGTAAACCTGATTTAATCGATATAAGCAATGTACAATCAGCGACAGCAAGTCCAAAAATCTCAAATTCAGCTCATAATCAACGGTAATGAATGATATTATCTGTAAAATTTCTCATAGTTTGGTTTCTTAGGAAATCAACAAATAATCAGCAGTCACGTGCTTCGCCTTCTTCACGAAGATCTACACCTATTGCGTCGGCATCAGCTTTATCAACCTACGATGATATTTTATCCTCGAAACTCGATACTTCACCGCCTTTACCTGATCATGAACAAGATATTATTCTATTAGATTCTTATAATAAAGATGATTATTCACAAACCGAACGTTACCTTTCAAATGAAATCGGATGTCCAGTTAAAATCTTAGCATCGAAAAACATTTTCTCAGAAAAGAAAGAAAAACAAAGGTAAAATCCGACTCTTTCTGGCGACTCAAACAAAACTCCTTTTAGTTCAACAAGTCGTACAAAACCGGTCTACTACTATTGTCCACTCCGAAGTCCATCTGATGTTTTTCAATTACTTCGTTGGCAAAATGAAAACAAGAAACTAATTAAACCATTGACTGTCTACGCTAGTGTCAACGACGCACATAACATGGCAACACAACACTTCCAAACGAATCAACTTTGTATTTTCCGTGTGCATCTTCTCGGATCTGGTATTAATAATGGACCTTTGTTACCAGACAGTCGGCTACAATTAGATGATCCGTTAACCATGTGTTTTGATCGTATGTGGATTTACGTTTACAATTTATAAGAAGAAAAAGGCGACGTCTAATTCAATCGATCGCTTCGATTCTCGAACAATTTCAACAGAAGCAATGATTCAAATTCAGATTGATATCAATCTGCATTTTTTCGGTGTTGTTTTTTATTTTATTTTTTGCATCATATTTATGTGTAATTTTATTTCTGTCGTTGAAGTTCTTTATCCAATGACAGAACATATTTTTTAAACTAGAAGATGAAAAAAAAATGCTAAATATTCTCTTGTGTAATTTTCACCTTGCATTCTGATGACTCAGATGATACGTCTCTCTTTCAGATGACGTGTTCAGTAGTAATTATAAGATAAGACGATAATAGATTGGAAATACTTTTAGAAACTGGAACATTTTTTGTGAAAATAACACATTGGGTGAAAGACGATTACTTTCAGTCTATTTATTAGCATTTTAATTCGACCAACTCGTGATTTCTAATGTTTCTGTCAAGCATAATGATGCGAAGATTATATTCTCGTATGCGACTAAGAACTTATGTTTACGCATGTAGTCATTGCTGTGAATTTTTCTAAATCTGCTGATGTTGATGATTCTATTGATAATCATATACTTTAAATGTAAAATGAACGGATGTTTTTCCTTTTTTTCCTGGTTCGCATTGGTTGAATGTCAATTTCTCCCATCTCGTACTTCCTCGAGCACTAATTACACTCTTCTCCATTTTTTAGATGGAATATTAGTGTCTGTTCCAAAAATACTTTCCTTCTCCGCGTATCAAAATCATCTTCGCTACATTGATTCGAAACGGGTCCTGCAAACGAGCGCCATCTAGGTAGAAAATAAACTGAAGTATTCTTTTTATCAGTAATATTATCGGATGATTTTCTGAAAATGTCATTATTTTCTCGGAAAATTGTTTTTGAAAATAATCTTTCAAATTGCCGAACGACGTCGACCAATGAAAAATACTCGAGAGTCTAAGAATAGAAAAAAAATAATATCTCAGTTTTTTTTATTTATTCTTCTTTGTATATCGACGAACTTGTGTGTATGTGTACAAAACGTCGTCAATAATTGCATTGAACTAAAATTTTTCTTAGCTCATTACATCTTTTGTTCAGAACAAAGTAAAAGTTCATTTCTAACATTCCATATGGCTTCATCTACTGAAAATACAACGCCGGTGAGGATCTCTATCGATCAATTTCATAGCTTTAGACGAGATTTATCATTTAGAATAACGGTGCAACGCCAGAAATGAGCGAAGAAGCAAAACTAAGAGCCAAGTACGGCGGCGCTCTTCCTCGACAACAGAATATGTTGACAAAGAAATTAATGAATAAGGTAACTAAACAAAAGCTGCAACATTCCCCGTAGAAAAACGCCATTTTTTTTAGCCGAAATATTTCGATTCAGGTGATTATAATGTTGCGAAATCACAAGGTAAACTAGCCGCTAGCAAACCTGATCCAACTAGCAAAACCAGCAGTATAAAAGAAGGAACACCATCGATAGTACCCGAAACAATCACTGGTCATGAAATCCCAACCCCGGAAACCGTTATGCCGAGAAAACTATCGTGTGCTGCAACAGTTACGCCGACAACAACACCCATAATTCCTAACAGCTCAATGCCACCAACATCATCAACTCAATAAGACTATTCAAGATTTTATTTGGAAAGAAATCCATTGAAGAACAAAACAAATTCAGAGAAAAAGAAAATAGATGGATTTTTTCCTTATAATCTCTTGCATTACGATTCATTTTTCATACTATCATTATCTTATTTCTTTCTGTGTATATATGTGAGAGTATTTTCGAAAAAAAACAACACGCACAAAGCATAGGACTTGTATCGTTCTAAAAATTTCTTTTTTTTCTCTCAAAGAGTGGCAGAAAATTATAAGATATTTATAGAACTGAATGAAACTAACCCTTGCAAAAACAGATGCATCTGTTCTCTTGAGTAAATCATGTTTACTGGCGGCTATTCATGAAAAATTCTTTTGGTTTTGAGGAAACACTTCACGAGCATCACATTTCCACATCTTGCTATGCTTCGAGACAACCCATGTTCTAATTGAAATAAGATTGTGAAAATTTCAGCATATGGCTTTGTCAATTGCGAGAGAACTCTTTTTCTTCACTTCGAAATAGTAATGATTTATCATCATCACAAAAAATATCTACATTCTCAAGAGATAAAAATTACACAAGAGCAAAATGAGATGAAGATGCAAGAAAGAAAAAAAAAACACACTCGACACAAAAGCATTCGTCGTTTATGTCTGAATAAGTCTGTAATATTAATTGTCACATAACGACGTAATCAACTAGAGAAACGATCCAATTACATTTTGTATAAACTACAATGGAACAAAAACAGACTGTTAGGTTCTTTCAATGTTATCTTAGTACATATGTATAATTGTATGTATATATATATATAGAAGTAGAAATCAAATAAAATGTAGAAGTGATTGTCTCTTTTCCTCATGTTCGATTCTATTAGCTCATTTAGCAAGACAGATGATGATTTGAATACCACGGTGGTGATGCGGTTGAATCTTTCATATTTGGATTTTCTAAACCAATTGGTGGCGTATTGGTACCCATTAAATCAAAACCTTAAATAAAGAAAAGAACATGTTTTTGAGAAAGAGAAAAGTTACTGTTATTACTTTGACTTGGAAACGCGTAGGATGCAGTAGCCATCATTGATCCTCCAAGATGATAATCGAAATGGTGAGATGCTGGTGTATAAGCATGATGAGATTGTTTTTCATGATGAAACATTTGTGCAGCGGCCGCAGCTCCAATAGCTGCTGCTGTAACAACATCCATATCGGGCGGTGTATGATGATGATAACGTCCTGTATTGTTATTGTTATTATTTGTATTATTTGGTGATCCAATTGGATGTAAATGATTGTTTGACATGGTTGATGATGATGATGAAGAAGTTGGAGTTGCTGCTGTTGCTGTTGGAGTTGTTGGATAAGGTGAACGATAAGTATGATGATGATGCATCCAATCGGTATAGTCATTTTGTGATGTTGGAAGATATGTTGGATGAGGATACGATGATGGAGATGTCATAAAAGTCGGCCAAAAGCTACTCGATGGATTCATCATAGTTGAATAACCGTACGATGATGTTCGAGGATCTGAACAAATAGAGTTACTATACTTGAAAATACATTGATAGAATGTTACTCACCTCGTGTTGGTATTGATCTCGTTGAATTGAAGGATATTGGCTGTTTGAGTGCTTTATCAAAATGTTCGTCGATGACTGAACTTGATTCTCCTATATAATATCGGTAGACGATTGAATTTTCTGATGAACATTCGACAATTTTCCCATCTGTGATCGTCGTTCTCGATGAATTCGATCGATGACTCATTCGATGAGATTTATTATCAAATGCATCCGCTGATATTCGTGTTGCTGATTGATCATCATGAAGACTATTTAACATATGATCAAGATGGGCGATCGGTCCATCATTGATGGATGTTGAACTGTTCGCTGAAAGATTTTCATTAACAAGTGTATTAGTACTCATTGAGGATGTACATACATATATAAGTAATCTAAAAGTAATTTCATGAATGTTAGGATCTCTCTAATGTATGAAGAAAACTTAATACTAATTCAAAAAATGTCGAAACATCGATTTTATAGCTTACCAATTATTCGTTGTGTAAGACTAAAAACATATCACAAAGAGGAAAAAAAAGCAGAAAATGATTTCATTTGCTTCTCGATTCGATGTTTTCTTTCGTGATCACGTAGGATTAAATTCCGTTGAGTATATGTCATGGCATGGATATGGGTCTTTTCTCTTCGACGCGTTCGAGAATAATCGTTATCTCTCGTCGTCGTTTGAAATGCATACCATCTTGGAACAACATAACGTCTCATCTTCTTAATTCATACATACGCGCGCGCTTTCACTCTATCTTTCCCACACGAAGTAATTAGAGTGTAAGAGCTTATCGGCTACCAATCGAATTCCATTCCGACAATGCGAAGATGGAAAAAAAAAGAAGAGAAAGAAGAAAAAGAAATAGAGATAGATGATTGATAGGATGCGCGTGTATGTTCATCAGACCAACGCGTTGATCATGTTTGTTTGTTTTACTTTTTGCCACATTCATAATCAATTCGATCATCACCTACACACATATGTACACGAGAGCAGGAGAGATTAATTTTTGTATCATCTTTACCGAATACTAAAACAAACTTTTACGCAACAATTGTGCGCGTGTGTGTGAGGAGTTAAAAGGCAAAGAGACGAACAAAAAAAGTCACTTGATGTTCTCTTTTGATTGAATCTCGTTTGTACAAAACATGTCGCTCATTATTGACACAACTTGATAGTTTTAGTGATGGTGGACATTGACATTTGCTCGAAGATCATTACAGTACACATGTGAAACAACATGCATGTATACAAAAGAGCAAAATTCTTGTCTTTTTTTCTTATTATTAATGATGAATGGTCGACAAAAGAATTACGATATTAGCAAGAATTCCGTCTTCTTCTTCTCATCATGAAAGTTTCATCAAATTGACAAAAATGTTCTCAGCTATATTGCGTTTGTCTTTTGATATTAAATCATCGCGATCGTTTTTGCATAGTTTCAAATCAAATTGAATATGTAAGAACGACTTCCTGCTGTGCTAAAGAGAAAGATCGATGCAATTAAAATGATATTTATGATAATTGATAAACTTGAAGATAGAGTTCATTTTCCTTGATAACATCTTTTCCACACAGCTGTTATAATTAATTCTGAATATTTTAACAAGAAAAAAAGAAACGATGTGCGTCGCTTCGATCGGACAGAACTCATTGCTAATCAATTGAAGCTGAATTCTTCGACTTTGAGAGTCAATTTTCTGATAATTCGAGATAAATTATATTGCCTTTTATCTCCTCGGGTATTTGATACTATCGAAAGATTCTGCTGTGTCTACTCGTGACATTGGTAGTGTTATCCATTGATCTGTCCGTACATAATCAATTGGTAAATAACTCTTTCATTGATTTCGAACAAGTTTTCCATCGGGATAAATATATTTGATGACAATAAAACGTCTATCCATATTTTCAATGCGGTAAACTGACTGGAATGTTCGATAAATTAACGGTAATGGTAGGGATATGCTGATTAAGCCTATTCCGGCCAGAAATGAACAGATAATTTTTCCTGTTGGTGATAATGGAACACGTTTCGCATCTCCAACAGTAATTGTTGATATTGTGACAATGTTAAATAGATCTTCTAAACGTGTCACATGTGCTTGATCCCAATTTTTTTCGACCACTTGAATAATAACACCGAATGTAAAGACAAAGAAGAGAATAATAAAACCAATGGACATAATATGTTGAAAGGCCTTTTCGATTCCGTTGTAAAGAATTTGAAGAGATTTTACATAGTGACAAAGACGAAAGAACCGAAATAAACGTACGAGCATTAAATATTGAAACAATTTTATGTTGAACACGAAATCTCGTTGATCATTCGTCGGAATTAATAGAAAATACATTGAATTTGCGATAAGAACGAAAAGATCGAATATGTTACGAAGTGAAATAAATGTTAACCATCGATGTGGAGAAGAAATAAGACGAAGGATGTATTCGAATGTAATGAAAACTGTACAAACTAAACAAAACCATTGATTGTAGCGTACTGAATGAGTTCGAACTAACTTTGTTCAATTCGATAAATCCATAGATTGTTTGTTTGTGATGGACGAAAGTCAAAAAAAGTGTTGTCGCAGTTGGTTTCATTTTTCGTTAAGAATGTTTTATAACAAATCACTCTTTCCCTTGATAGATGAGGAACAAGTTCCATCGAAATATTCAAACAATAAAGTAATGAAACAATCAAACATATAAATTGAATCTAAATATCAGAAATTCTTTTCTATTGAACGTTCATCTCGACGGTCATCCTTACGAATTGTGTTAGAACTGAATAATCTCTGTATTCCAATGAGATCCAAATGAATCGCAATATTCGATTATAAGGAACAATACGATGGTGAGTGAGAAGTTCTTCGTTAACTTCAGTTTGATAGAATTGGTGAATTGTCTCTTTATCGAATTGAAAATATTTTAATTCTTTAAGAAATATTCTTGGCTCATAAATAGCTGGTGCAATTAGTTTTCCTGTTTCATAATAGTTGAGAATCGCTTCAAATGAAACTATGTGACGATCAACTATATATTGATGTTTAGTCGAGTTATAGAAATTTGCACGACGTTTTGGATCACCTAGGCAAACAGAATAATATCGTTTGAACAGGATGAAATTCAAAGGGAACCTAGAAGAGTATTGGGAAAACGATGAAGAGATTGTTCTCGAATTGAAAATATTGCACCAAGACAGTTGAACTCAATTAGATTCAAATGTGTATTTGTCATTTGTATTTTCACAATGATTTGTTGCGCATTTTTTTTCTATGAAATCTTTGAGAATAAGTTCTGTTCCGAATCACGTTTCAATACACAGCAAAAGAAATTTCGATTGTTTTATGTTCTGTACGAATGTAACAACAATCATCGATGATTTGTCCGAAGATTATATTTAGAATGAAGATACGAATTGTAATAAAATACATTTATTAATGTAAAGAATCAAAAATTTACAACTGATTCAAAAAAACCTAACATAAAATTCCGTCGGTTATTGCAAATTTCATGAGCGATCTTTCTAGCTATGTTCTACGATGATCCTTAGAAAATCTGCAAAATTCATGTTTCGGATTCGAGACCATCGGAATCCAATGCGATTCCGTTACCAGGATTTCATTGGATCCGTCGAATTCCTGTAGGATCCGAGTACGGGATTGATTGACTTGGGAATCTAAGATGAATGTTGATTAGTGATAACAAAAGGCAAATTATTTACCATTCCATTTTTTTTTATTGAACAAACAAACAGCTCGTTCATATCGAGGTTGATTTTGAATTGGGCCATGTGTAGATTGCACCAAAGCATTCAATGTCTATAAAGATCAAGACGTTAGTTTGACTAATTACCGTTGTGATTAGCTTACATTTAAAGTACTGATCGAGTGTACTGAGCTTTTGGATGGTGCCATAGTGTTACAAAATTCATATTTTACGTTGTCGACATTTATTTTGTTATCTACATCACACTCGACTTTTACTGTATTGTTTGCAAGGAACAAGTTGCGAACCGATGACATAATTAGTGAGCTGTTCTCAAGAAGCAATATTTATGTTTATGTCGAAATAGACGAGTTGGATATGAAGTGGATCATCGCGAACACTACGTTTTATATACTTCGGAGACAATGGAACAGAAAAGAATATGATTCACGGCCGTTTAGGCAGAATAAAAATGAAACTACGCAGACGATCGTTGTTTTCATGAAGTAGTTCTAATTAGGGCTGTTAAGCCCAATTTCCTCTCGTCCTATCGGAGTATAATATTAACACTTTCAATTTCACAGCATACTTATTCTATTAACCAACGTTTTCCCTAACGGTGTCAAACAAACTTTCTATTCCGATTTTTTAACCGATATTTTTAGTCAACAGCAACATACAGAAAGCATGCAGTTCATTTATTGAAAAGTTCAATTTATTTATCTGATGCTTTAGCACATTGCTGATACTTTAGTTTGTTTAGCTAAAGTATCTTTCCCTGGTTCGGAATGTTCTGCGTGTTGGACAATATTTCGCACACCACAGTGAATAATCCTGTCGAGCTTCATTTGAAGTGTATGCACTGATTGTTTGTCTGGAAACATTTGAGGAAAACGACAGCTAAAACAAGGAATTCTTTTCAGTAAAACATCCTCAAGAATAGCGTTACCTGAGCCATAAATAGAGATCGAAACAATCAAAAACTTCTTCCAAATGTGCCAAAGCAGTCACTGTGCTTGGGACTTCAAATGAACAATTAATCTCTTTCAAAAGCCATTCCATTGACATTGGCTCATTTTGACCGAACCGTTGGGCATACTAAATCAATCATCAATGAATAAGATGATCTCAACACATCGTTTCCTACTTTCAACAACATGGCACAAACGAATGGTATTCGTCGATTGATGGGAGCACATGAGAATACATAGCGAACCTGAAGTGATAATGGAACGTGTTCGATAATATCTGCTAAATATTTCATATCATCGACATTGCACATGAAATATAAGTTTCGGTCCAGTTGTGAAAGTGTCAAGAAAATGTCCTAAACAAATGCAAAGCTGGTTAGTTATCATTCAACTCAAAGACATTCTCTCAATACAATTAGACTTGAAAGTGATTGTTTCGGTAGATAATAAGCAAACATTTCTATTTGTTCAGCTGTTGGGTGGAGGCCGGCGCGCTGAAAAATTGAACGGATGTACGTTTTCTCTTTTGTTTTTACGAAAGATGATTTACTTCAATAGGCTTTGCTTGCTGATTGAGAATTTCGTTCAATCGCGACATGTCATCCCGACGGAATGTTGTCACTTCACCATCAGGAAATGCACTGCCGAATCTAAAGCTTTCCACTCTAGATACGCATTTATTCTCGCATATTCTTTCGTACCTTCCAGCTCGACCAGCAATTTGCAGAGCTTGAGATGTTGTGACATCGGCTTTTTGTTTATTGCCTTCGTCATTCATCTGTGACTTGACAAGACTGTAGAAGACAACACGCTTGATACTCCTCAAAATGAAAAAAATCATTCTAGATTTGAGAAAGCAGATCGGCTAACGTACAGATTCAAACCCATTCCGATGGCATCTGTAGCGACGAGGATTTTACATTTGTCATTCGGGTCGTTAAAACGCCGCGCCTGTAATAGCTTTGTACTAGGTGGTAATGATCCATAGATGACAGCCACTTCATGACCACGTTTTTCTAATTCCCGAGTAATGTGAAATATGTCGTTTTTGTTGAAACACACGAAGCAATCACCGGATCGGACATTATCAAATGATTCTGATAAAGTCAAATCATTATTTTCATACAAAAAAGGATAACTACTCACCTATAGCGTGATCTAAATGCGATAATTTAGTTAATCGTTGATACTGTCGAACTTCGAAATCGTCTTCGACAGTGAGCAGTAATTCCTCGAGTAGCTTTTGTGTAGATATTTCTCCACAAAGATGAATTTCTTTTGCTTGAAGGCCTGCATGAAACAGAATTGTGATTATTGAAGTATTTGAAATGACGTGTACCAAGTAAAGCGCGTGTCCATGCCCAGCCACGTTGTGGATCACGAATCATTTGAATTTCATCAATAACGGCAACATCATCTATCAAATAAAATTCAGTGACAAACTTGATTACTCTTGTGTACATACAAAGTGTATTTAAATTTGTCATTTCAACAGTGCATGCAACGTGATTTGCTGGTTTACCATCTGTATCGACGAGGCGGCGTTCTTCGCCCGTAACCAAATCACATTTTGTCCCCTACCAAAACAAGAATAGACTCATCCATTCGATGATCGAAGTCAAATCTCTACCGCTGTATTCGTCTTATGGAAAACTTCCGATGCTAATAATTTTAACGGCCCACAGTATACTCCACTGTCACTGTTCATGAAACGTTGTAAAGCATGATATGTCTATGAACACAGAAAGGGTGTGACAATATTTGTAACATTTGATTGGTACTTTTCCACTGTTTGTTGGACCAGCGTGAAATATAATCTTTCGTTTCATACTTCTGGCATCTGGATACCTAAATTCTGTGATATTGAACAAGTGTTTTTCTCGTCAAACAGTATAGTTACCAATTGCCAGGATTACGAAGATCACTTATTTTCCTCAAATCGTCTACACACTTCAAGTGTGGAAACATTTGTCGTGCATGTTGAAAGAAATACGGAAACATCGCAGTTACATTACCTATTGTCATATGAATCAAACAACGAATAAAAGAGCAAACAAATATTTACTAGAACCAGATACAATATCATTTAAGATGAGATTGAAATCATCCGGCAGAGAAGTTGATTGCATACAATATTTGCGGAAACTAACATAAACATTTTTGAAGATTTCTGAGTCGAGACCTTGATCAATAGCAAGTTTTTTAACGTCATCACGTCGATAAAAATCATTGATAATACGAAGAAAATCATCTATTGAACAGAAACGGAATATTGAAAAATAAGAAATATTCGAAAGCTCACTTCGTTTTATGCTCTTATCATATGAGGCACTCGCTCCAATCGCTATGAGATTCTCATATGTTGTCTGTACAACGACATCATCTTTGAGAATCATTGGTTTCACTTGAATTGATCGTCGATGAGAACTCGTTAATCTATCTCTTTGATTCTTTGAATATTTTTCATTTGAATGATGGCGTTGTGTATATAATGTTCGACACAGTATCGATTTTGACTCAAAGCATCTCGACAGAAACTGTCTTTTGATGATAGTGAACATTTTTACTGATAATCTATAAGTAATCAAATTTTGTTATTCGCGTATTGGTCCACTTCACAACAGAGAAACGTTTCCAGCGTGGCTGAAGTCACAACAATCTTTTTCCCTCGTCTCCTTCTGTCTTCTACAACACAACAAAGGAAAGAGCATCTTGTTTATCGTTGAAACTTCTTCGAAAACGAATGAAAAAGACCTTCGTTGTTACATCGCTGTTTATTGTCATGAGACAAAAATCTTCACTCTCATCAGAATCAACAGTGATCGAGATGGTTCGAAAAAAAGAAATAAAAAACAATGAAAGAAAAAAAACGTGTCTTTAGTTCTTCTGTTTATTTGAAACGAATCATCGTCGACATATTTGCTTGAGATTTCTTTCTCGCTGATTTGACTTTATTGCTAAAAGTTGTCTTCATTGCGATCATCATCGACTGCATCCATCACTTCGATATTGTTGCCACCCGTTCCTGGATTGACTCGGATTGATATAGACGAAGATAAATTGGTAAACCGGTGATCTTCATTTGTCCACTTGACATCGATAATAGAGCGAATTTCAATTCCGGAACGAATTTTCCTTCTTCTTTCTGGTACACTGGCGATGGTTCAACGAGATCAAACTTAGCATGTTCGATGACATCCATTCGAGCTCGCTTTTCATCTTCGAAGTGTCTTAATGTAAATGGCATCAATGTAAAACGTTTTCCACTTCGGATAAGAATGTCCGTGATGATTTCACATGTCGTTGATAGATGAAATCTTCGTTCTCGTAAACAGTTGTACGAATGTCGATTTCACGTGGTTTGCGTTCACTGGATCAGATCGAAATTTCCACCGCGTAGACTTCAAGGAAGGCAAATTCTTCTTTTTTCGCTGTCACGTCGTTGCATGTCATTGGGGTTGAGGTAGATTTTCTTTTCGCCATCGATGATTCCACGTAACATTTGAGATAATCTAAACGAATGTATTTCATCGAAAATCGAAAAGTTGATGGTCGAAAATTTCTTATTACTTTGGCGTGGATTTGCAATAATTCGCGTCAATCANACACGTTTCGCATCTCCAACAGTAATTGTTGATATTGTGACAATGTTAAATAGATCTTCTAAACGTGTCACATGTGCTTGATCCCAATTTTTTTCGACCACTTGAATAATAACACCGAATGTAAAGACAAAGAAGAGAATAATAAAACCAATGGACATAATATGTTGAAAAGCCTTTTCGATTCCGTTGTAAAGAATTCGAAGAGATTTTACATAGTGACAAAGACGAAAGAATCGAAATAGACGTACGAGCATTAAATATTGAAACAATTTTATGTCGAACACGAAATCTCGTTGATCATTCGTCGGAATTAATAGAAAATACATTGAATTTGCGACAAGAACGAAAAGATCGAATATGTTACGAAGTGAAATAAATGTTAACCATCGGTGTGGAGAAGAAACAAGACGAAGGATGTATTCGAATGTAATGAAAACTGTACAAACTAAACAAAATCGTTGATTGTAGCGTACTGAATGAGTTCGAACTAACTTTGCTCAATTCGATAAATCCATAGATTATTTGTTTGTGATGGACGAAAGTCAAAAAAAGTGTTGTCGCAGTTAGTTTCATTTTTCGTTAAGAGTGTTTTATAACAAATCACTCTTTCCCTTGATAGATGCGGAACAAGTTCCATCGAAATACTCAAACAATAAAGTAATGAAACAATCAAACATATAAATTGAATCTAAATATGAGAAATTCTTTTACATTGAACGTTCATCTCGATGGCCATCCTTACGAATTGTGTTAGAACTGAATAATCTCTGTATTCCAATGAGATCCAAATGAATCGCAATATTCGATTATAAGGAATAATACGATGGTGAGTGAGAAGTTCTTCGTTAACTTCAGTTTGATAGAATTGCTGAATTGTCTCTTTATCGATTTGAAAATATTTTAATTCTTTAAGAAATATTCTTGGCTCGTAAATAGCTGGTGCAATTAGTTTTCCTGTTTCATAATAGTTGAGAATTGCTTCAAATGAAACTATGTGACGATCAACTATATATTGATGTTTAGTAGAGTTATAGAAATTTGCACGACGTTTTGGATCACCTAGGCAAACAGAATAATACCATTTGAACAAAATGAAATTCAAAGGCAACCTAGAAGTGTATTGGGAAAACGATGAAGAGATTGTTCTCGAATTAGAAATATTGCACCAAGACAGTTGAACTCAATTAGATTCGAATGTGTATTTGTCATCTGTATTTTCACAATGATTTGTTGCGCATTTTTTTTCTATGAAATCTTTGAGAATAAGTTCTGTTCCGAATCACGTTTCGATACACAGCAAAAGAAATTTCGATTGTTTTATGTTCTGTACGAATTTAACAGCAATCATCGATGATTATATTTAGAATGAAAGATACGAATTGTAATAAGATACATTTATTAATGTAAAGAATCAAAAATTTACAACCGATTTAAAAAAACCGAACATAAAATTCCGTTAGAAGTTGATAAAGGCAATAATTTCAAAAGAAATGTGTAAATAACAGCGACTTGAAATAACATAACGAAATTATGTTTATTGAAATAAAATAAAAGAAGAATCGACGTTTCGATGATCTNGCATACTCCACTTTGTTTCAACTGGTCCATTAATGTCGTTTCAAGATGAGCCATGAATATGTCAGCAATCACTGGTGCCAATGGAGCACCCATTGCTACTCCATTGTGTTGTACATACATCTTCTTGTCGAACAAGAAATTTGTTTCTGATGTGGCTGTTCGCAGGAGTATTTCGAAGTCTCTTCTTTTCTTACACGCTCTACAGTGCTTTGTTCTAGGACGAGGTGGACATATTCTTGAACAAGCTGGGTACATTTGATCGAGGATGTAATTAATTGTGTAAGTTAATGGTACATTTGTGAAGAGACTTGTCACATCGAAAGAGATCATCGTTTTGGTTAGGTTTGTTGATAATTTGATTTTATTGACAAAATCGAATGTATCTTTGACAACGTATGGGCTGTTGCGAAGGTGAGATAATCGACTTGTCAACATTTTACCTAAACCATAACCAACTGTTTTCGTAGCTGACATGACAGGTCTTAATGGATTGTTTGCTTTGTGCAGTTTTGGTAGACCATACAGACGAGCTGCTCTGGAACCTACAGGTCTTGCGATGTTGTATTCCTCGTTGGTGATGAAACCTTCTTTCTTCAGTCTTAGCAGCGTACGGGTCAGTCGATCTTCGTTGATGATAGTTGGATCATGATCGATGACAGTGAATGTTGATGGATCATTCAATATTGTTTCCATCTTCTGTACATATTCAGATCTATCCATTAATACAACTCCACGACCCTTGTCAGGTCTTGTGATGACAATAGACTGATCTTTTGCTAATGACCGTAGGATTCCAAACGTTCTTTGATGCTCTTCGCCGACTTGTTTTAGCTCGGTTTCTGCCATTTTCGTGATAGAATTAGCCGTTGAGCGGAATTGAGAAGCAGCGTTCAACTGTACCGATGATAGTTGATGAACCACATTCTCATTAGCATTCTTTTGCTCATAATGACGATACTCTGTACGTAGATTGAGTAGTCGAGCATAGAAATATTCAACGTTGCAGACGAAACGCGAATGATCAAATCTATTGGAAGGATACACATGATGAAGACCATTGATGAGTGCGTTTCGCTCTTCAGTATTCAGAGTTCGACTTGACAGATTGGTTATTGGATCAATTGTTGATCGACGATCTAATTTACTTACTTTCTTGCACCTTAACTTGTTCAAATTAGATAAATGTTGAGTTTCGACTCGTTCTCTTCGTTTTGCAACGATTTGTTCAGCTATCGAGCGAAGTCGAATACTAATTAACCGAGGAACACATTGATTGAATTCTTGTAATAATCGATTAGAATGTCTGTGTGATTGAGTCAGCAAACGTTTTTTAAATTTCATCTCTCCTTGAAGAACAGCTTC
Source organism: Adineta ricciae (assembly GCA_905250025.1). Classification (NCBI taxonomy): domain Eukaryota; kingdom Metazoa; phylum Rotifera; class Eurotatoria; order Adinetida; family Adinetidae; genus Adineta; species Adineta ricciae. The sequence goes on along the minus strand of CAJNOJ010000610.1, from coordinate 1,080 downwards.
AGCACATTGTCGAGCAACCTTCGAGTTACGTAGATATGGATTCGCCAAACGAATTCGAGCAAATGTAGGAATAAGCTCTTCTCTCTTGCATGTTCGAATAAATGTCAAATCACATCGTAGTTTGTCTAATTGTAGACGAGTTTTAACAAACTCGCCGTAAAGTTTCATTGTTGAAGCCCCATAATGTCGCCATAGATATTGATAAACATTAGAAGTTGATAAAGGCAATAATTTCAAAAGAAATGTGTAAATAACAGCGACTTGAAATAACATAACGAAATTATGTTTATTGAAATAAAATAAAAGAAGAATCGACGTTTCGATGATCTAAGTCATCATTATCAAGATAATATGAGAAAGCGTTAGAGAATCGCCAGTATATATAGCAATGGATGAGACAATGGGTAGTAATGAACAATTAGAGAAAGTAAACATATGAGTGGATTATTAAGGAACTAGCTCTTAGACCAATTGCAAGTGCTCTCTTAATTGACCAATGTAAGTTTGCCTCTATTTAACGAAAAGTAGTATGGACTAGTCCGTTTCCCGAGATACGCGTTATTTTCACTCACACGTCAATTGTAGTCATATAATCCTCAAGCTGTACCAGACTGTTCAGTGGACTAATGATGTGTAACATCGATAGTAGCGGGTTCGAATCCCGCTCTGGTACTACTATTTATTCTTCGGAATAAAGGTCCGGGTTCGATCCCATCCAACTTACCGGTCCGCGTAATACTCCTGGAATAAAAGTTATATTCCTGTGGTTAGGACCACAAAACTCAATGTGGGTACTGAGCTGTACGGATAAACCTTTTTATCGTTGAAAATAGCTCGTACAATAAAAAAGATGGGTAAAGAACCCGGATGCGCAAGCGGTTAGCGCGGTAAAGGGGTGGGTTTTGTTATCTTTTCTCTTCTTCTATGACATCTTTTACTATGTCCATCTCGATAGATGAGTCCTAGAACAAAGCACTGTAGAGCGTGTAAGAAAAGAAGAGACTTCGAAATACTCCTGCGAACAGCCACATCAGAAACAAATTTCTTGTTCGACAAGAAGATGTATGTACAACACAATGG
>CAJNOJ010000609.1:0-39055 GCA_905250025.1 Adineta ricciae | reverse complement strand
TTGAATAAGAATGGCAGCAAAAGTTAAAAATGCTGCTTGCACAGAGCCTATTAACATTTTTGATAACCAATAGATATAATCTATAAATGAAAACAAAAAAGTCATAATATAAACTCATTGATCATAATCTCTGTTTATGAAAAATAGTGTAAATAGTAATGTTAGTGAAAGAGGAGAATTATTGTAAAAAAAAAGCATGGTTCTACATCAATTACAAATAATAATTCATGAGAGTTATTTCTTTTAAATAATAAATTGAAAGAAAATGAGATTGACGAAGAGAATTATACGAAGGAAACAGCTATTCTATACTGTATTTCAAATGAAATTTACCAGTACTTTTATACTATCATTTAGTAAGGTTGTGCGGTAGGAAAATCATGAGTTGTGATTTTATCGGAGAAAAAAAGAGTACTCAGGATTCGTGATTTTACAATAAGAGGTGAGAGTACTTAAGTGTAAGTCATGCATGTCTCATTAATTGCATGTGTTATTGATCAAAATGCAAAGAAAAAAAGAAGAATATGTATCATTACATGTGACTGATACAATCATTTTTCATTCTACAACAGAACAAGAAAAGATGATGATATACTAAATAAATATTTTTCATTAAAGGAAAATAAGTGGGAAGTAATATCATATCTTTTTTTATTTTTCTTAATTAATTTCGGTAAATTTGATCTTTAGGGACAAAAGAGTGTAAATAGAATTTTTTATTATCAGATCTGTCTTGATATTTTTGTGAAAATTGAACTTTAAAACACATCGAGTTATTATAATAAAAGTTTAATTTCATTCCGTTTGAGGATGAAAGTGTAATTATTTACAATACAAATAATGAAGACAAAACTAAAATGTTATTTGAATTTCAAAAACCCAAAAAATGACGATCGATCGATCTTCATCAAAACTTGAGTAAAATTTATGTTTGAACGCATTAAAGGACTATCTCTACAGCGTTGAACGTGTCCTCATTCTGTCTCTTAGGATGTGACAAGGACGAGTCTTTCGTAAGTCATTGTAAAGAAATTGACTTTTCTCATAAACTTTTTGCTGCGCATGAAACCTTTCGATAAAATCCGAGGTTTTCACATTTATTTATGGATCAAAGAAATCATGAGAGTATATGTGGACACATAATCAAGTAAACAATTGATATATCTCAGCCTTCTTTCTTTGAGAAAGAGAATAAATAACAATACTTATGAAATTAGAAATATGATTGAATTTGTTTATGTTTCGCGATATTTTCTGCTCGTCTTTCAACAATGAATTCAATGATAGTACATGCTACATCAATAAATATTACAAATCCAACAAAAACTATCTGTGACTCAAGTTGGTCTATCGTGTCTATTAATCAACAAACCACAGACAAACAGCGATAACGATAACAAACATTGTATTGATAATGTGATTCTCAACAGAATATCCCAATTCAAATGATTTTGACCAAATAACGGTTACGTTACTTTGTTTGATATAACATACAATTGAGAGCCTGAGAAATAATTTCAATCCATATATTTTGAGTATCTTCATCGGATATTGTTTGATTTGCTATACTAGCTATAAAAAGAATTAACATAAGAGCCCATCGAATGAAATTTAATATATTTTTGCAGTTTTTAGTGAAGGTGATTTAGTTTTTTGATAAATGAAAAAATAATATATCAAACGTGATTAATCAATGTTTTGATAATATGTTTATCTTATTAAATGTTTTTACAGATAATTTTTCTTCATTTATACACACGGTATACCATTCGAATTATTTTTTTTAAAGTATTAACAGAGACCTTCACTTATTCGTACATGTTCTCTTTTGTTCTTACAAATTTCTTTTACATTCCTGTACATCACTTTTGTTATTTAACAATATNGTGTCATCAAGATTATTAGCTTCTAAACTGCGTATTTCAAGAACAAATGCACGACGAATATTACGTGAAGACCTTGATTATTTTCCATATCAAAAAATAAAACAACCAAAATTGACTGATCTTCAAAAAAGAAAAAGGGTTAAATTTGCCAATTGGGTGTTAAACAACTATACAAAAGAAGACACCAAAAAATGGCTTTTTACTGATGAAAAATATTTTGATCTAGATAGTGTATACAATGTTCAGAACGACCGCATATGGGTGGTCAGTAGGGAAGAAGTAGATAAACAAGGTGGTATGCATCAAAAAACAAAATTTCCAGTTAAGGTGATGGTGTGGTTGGGTGTATGTGCTGAAGGTCTGACGGTACCGGTGATTTTGGAGAATGGAACGATGGATGCAGAAAGATACATCAATGACGTTCTTCCAATTGCTTTAAAACATGGTAACAAAATGCTAGGAAACAAATGGACTTATCAGCAGGACGGAGCCAAACCTCATACACATCACTCAAGTAAAAAATGGTGTGCTGATCATTTTCCTGATTTTATTTCAAAGGATCGTTGGCCACCGAATTCGCCTGATTTATGTCCGTTAGATTACAGTTTATGGAATGAATTAGCTAAATCTATGGATTGGAAGAACATAACAACAAAAGCAACATTAATAGACGGAATAAAACGTTCTGTCAAAAAAATTAAAAAAGAAAAAATTTTACATTCTGTACTTGATTTTACTGTACGATTATGTTTAATCCAAAAGAATGGAGGAAACTATATTCGATAAATAAGATATATCATCTTGTGCAGAATTTCATGCGCTATCTTTTGATAAAAAAATAGATTTTAATCGCACGAATAATAGAGGAGAAAATTTAAAAATACTAAGAGGGCAATTCTTTATGGCCCACCCGTTAATCTCGAAACGAACAGGATACAGTAGACTTTTCTGACTATAATTATTGGTTTTTTATTTATGTTAATTAATTATTTATTCTCAATTTCTTTACCTAAAAACTATTTTATAATAACGAAAAATAAATACATAAGAGACAAATTTTACATTGATAATTTGTTTCTTTAAAGAAAAAATAAGAGTTTAAAAATTCTTATTTGGATCATTAGAATCTAAAACAAGATGCACACATTTAATAAATGAAAAGTTGTTTACCAACATTATATCATCTGACTTCATATTTATTCAAATAAAAAACATATTTTTAATATCTGATATTTATCGTCAACCAGAAAAGAAAGCAAAAATTTTAATTCTAATATTCAATCGTAAAATTAAACAGTAGAAACTATTTCTCACTTTTGTTCACGTGCACCGTTCGATCATTCATTGTTCATTTACATGTAAGTTTAAATAATTTATTTCCTAACGACTATTGAAAATCTATCAGGACGAAGAATTGACTCGAGTAGTTCACATAGTGTTTAATGATAAAATATACGGTTGAACCTGACAGATTCCAACAATACATGTCATATATGAGAAGACTATTAATTTAACTCAACAGAAATAAGAAAAAGAAAAGATGATCAATCACTTTTTCGTTTTGCTATACTATGTGATATTTGAATATCTTTCAATCCGTAATTAGAATCGAAGAGAGAATGAAACATTGATTCTATTCTTCCCATCTATAATATGCAGAACTTTTACTCGAAATACAATTAATGGAAATTAAAGAAATCTATCCGCTGATTCTGAGTGACTGTCTTATTCGACTTATAATATGAGCGCTGAATTTCTAATGCGTTTCACTGTTTATCCAGATGTACATATGAATAGATAGCAATAGTTTTAGTTATACTTATATCATTTTAAGATCAAGATAAATGAAATGTTATCTTACTTTCATAGAAAGATTTAATTAATCTTATCATATAATTCTCTTGTATTTGTCCAACAAATTGTAGATCAGTTACTGTTGAATTTGATTCTATACTGAAAACAAAATGACTTATATCCATATCAAGAGTATAATAGAATTCTTTTATTGTAGAGTTTAATGTAATTTCATATGTATATTTATAAAGTGAATATAAAGAAACTTGAGAAAAAGATTTAACAGATCTTTCTTCTTTCAGAGATTGGAGAGATTTAATAGTTTCTTTTTGAGAAGAACGACAATATTTCCGACTATAACACAATTAAGAAATGATAGAGAATTTTTGAGTCTTTTACGCGTAGAAGGTTTTCTAATTAGTACAGAAGGCAATACTAATTCAAATACGTTACTTTTTTCTTTTGAAAATTCGTTTTTCTTGATGAAAAATTGCGTACCTAATCTTATTTTTGAGTTTAAGATTTTTTTAATGACAATAATTGATTAATAATTTCTACTCACTATTTAAACGATGTTTCGTAATTAATATTTACCAAATCTAATATTAGTTGATAAATCGAGATGATTTGGAGAAAGTTTGTTATGATTTCAATCTTTATTTTCATTAATACACCATTGAACAGATTTAATCAATATTGAATCAACATTTATTGATAATATAGAAATAAAATCAATTTTAAAATAATAAGTCAATCAAAATTCTTCCAGAGTTTTTGTTTTATATTTCAACATTTTGAAAATTTCTTTCGAAACATTCGTTTGTGAATTTGTTATATGTAATATTTTTAAACTTGGATTTTTCTCAAATGAATAATATTCATTCTTTGGTTTGATTTAATATTACACGACAATCTATAGTCATTTCTTCTAAAGTTTCATTATTTTATAATAAAATGACGAATAATATTTGAGAGATTTTCGGAAAGAATTATCTCAAATAAATTAAATGTTGATATTTTCATTTATTCCAAATAATTTTAATGAATATGTTTTTTCTACAAGTCGAATTTTGAATATGAATTGTGAATTTGTTTGTTAAATAACTTTGAAATGTATCATTAAGTTGTGAAATCATATCTTTTGTTGATATATTGTCTAGAAAATTCCTTATAAAAATGTTTTCTAATTTAAGTTTATCAATTATATTTTCACGTGAAATAATATTGAGAAATTTGAAAAATAAATTTTTTAATATTTTATATATTTATTGTACTGAATGTTAATCTTTGATTTAATTTATTTATAGATGAAAACAATATTATCTTTTATATTTCCATCTAATCGTTAAATTCTACTATTTAAATGTTATTTATTATAATGATTAACACAAATCCATCGAACATATTTATTAGATGTAATAATATGATAGAAATTTTCAAATGTATCGTGATTATCTACTCTGTCTAAATATTTTGGAATTTATCGTAATTCGTTATCGTTTACTTCTGGAATTTTTTCTTCAATTGAAATATATTTAGAATTTCTGCTGCTTTTGTCAAAATCTTATATGTTTATTCTATTTTATTGATAATATTATTATAAAATTTCTTCCTCAATAAATTATTAATATTGGATAATTCTCTATTGATCAATGAAATTTGTAGAATAGCAATGCTTTCAAAGTATGACATAACTTTTGATTAAAATTAATATCTTACGAAGATAAGATTTATGTTTTTGAAAGAATTCACATGATTTGCTTATTTCATATCCATTGTGCAAAGCAAAATGATATTCATTCTCATTTTCACAAATTACATAGAACATGTAAATTATATTTATAATAAAACCAATTTAAAGATTTGTAAAAAGTGTTCTGTATGAAACGAAAAAAAAACCTCACAGTGTAGCGATTATTCACCTGTATACTTCACCAATGTAATGTCCTTATCGAGTACTTTCATTTTCTCTCTTTGTTCTATTTTATTGCGTCTGTGCAGATAGCACAAGACATCATCATACCCAAAAGAAATACGCAGTTCATCACACAAGAGATGAATTTTGTATCACACTTCTCACATTTATCGGGCTCATAAATACACATCATCATTTATATTAAATAGAAGAAAGATAATGGAAAACATTGTACGAAGATGAATATTTTACTACAAGTTTAGAAAAGTTTGCATAATAGATCATTGCACAAGTTTCATGTTCTCTCGAGACATTCTTGTTCATGCTTTTTGATTTTTTTCTCATTTCGTTCAAACATTACACATTTGCTTATTTTTAACGATGACGAAAAAGTGTACATATGTTTTGAAATATGAACTGCGTGTGGAGCGCCATTTGATTTTGCTCTAATAGGTAGATTGTATGTTTTGTCCCGAAGTTTTTATCAAAATCATTGATTAGAATCCTTTTGCGTCAATCTTTTAATTAGTTGTTCAATAATTTCGGTAACCAATTTGATGAACATATTCACTTTCATCGAAAATATCTATCGGAAGTATGTCAAACTATATGAGATCCAGCACCCTCACATCATTTCTATTTTTGCTTCATATTTCATCACAATGTGTAATTTCGATGCGTCACTTGACGACTTACGCATACATCATGGCAAACATTTCAACATTCGAGCACTTACCCAATGAATTAATTATTGATGTTTTCACATATTTACAACCAGCACAAAATTTTCACTCGTTTTTTTATTGCAGTCAACGCTTTCGAAAATTAATCAAACAATATGTCAATTACAGTCGTCATGATCTCGATAAAGACATCGTTCGATTCTCAACATTACACAGTTGGTACAAACACTTAACATATGTCAATGGTGGAACAACTTTCTTTTTGATTGCATGCAAGGGCGAACAAGACCAATATAGTTATTCTCCATGGATGTGTGTTTATGATAGTATCCATTGGCATTTTAGAGAAGAACCCTTTACACTAACTGACAAGAGAATCGAAGAAATTAGCAAGAAATATCCAGTGAAACTCACTCCATCCTTCCATCCTTTTTCAGTTTGTGTTCGCTCAAGCAACTGTGCCGCTCTTGACTTCATACAACAATATCATCTAGAGCAGTATGAGATTCTGGCGAAGATTCTGGATCTGTATAAAATTGTATCATGGTTCAAGGACGAGACTCGCGCTGTATTAAAAGTTGCTCACGAAAATGAATTCGAACGTTTGAAAAAAGTGATTCACCAAGCAGCTGAATCAGTATGGAAGGAGATACAAGAACTAGAGGATGTGAACATCTTGAGTGTAGAATAAATTACATAAACTCAATATTTCCATCAGCCGTTCTATCGGACTACGACATATTTCTGCTGAAGCTTAACGAAGGTATTCTTGATATAAGCAAAGTTATTCGATGATAAAACTGAGATATGTTAGCTTGTAAATTGTTGAAGTTGAGAAAGATTAAGATAATACTTTTCTTTGGACTTACCCTCACCCTCAAGACTTCCAAACAATTACATATTAGTATAAAATTAAAAAAAAGAACGTTCATTTACAGTAGTTCATAGAGTGAATCATGAAATAGTGTAGCCGTCAGTATATTTAAGGAGGATCCACTCCTTCTGGTAACGTCCATCCGTGCTTTAGCAACAGTTTCTTGACTTCGGCTGTGAATATTTTTGAAATATCTTCAACCTTTGGTTTATGCTTCCATGTACCATCTTTATTTAAGGCACCTTTATTTTTGAAATGTACGTGATCTTTCTCACCATGATTCGGATTGCCCTTGTCAACACGATCGAAAATCTTTGGTAATTTACCAGCTTCAATAGCCTTTTGAAATTGATTTGTACTTGCTTGTTTTATGGATGACATATCTTTTCCTTTGCCATTACGCCCACCATCTTTACCTCCATCAGCAGTACGAGGTCCTCCTGGTCCCGTAGAAACTACAATAAACAAAACATAATTGATATTTTATTACCAAGTTCACGTTTTAAATAGTAAACATAATTACCCATTCGTTGTTGATTATTATTATTGGATTGTGATCGTTTTTGTATACTTTTCTCGAATGATTTCTGTGCGTTAACAGTTTTGATTGATTTCATTGGATCAATATTTTCCACTTTGCGAATATCTAGAATATTATTCACTCCTCCATAAACTCGAATACGACTCATTTCCCTATTAGAAAATACGGCAGGTACCCATGCACATTGTGATGGATCATTTGAAAATCCTTCTTTGTCATTATCATGATCCTCCAGATGATCTGATTGAATGTAAATTTTTAATTTATCCATTGTTGTTTTTAATTTCGTTTTATGTTGTATTAATGATTGTTTGAGAAATTTGATTAATTCACGTTGATTTCCATATGTTAAATAATGAATAATATACGATTTTAAATCATTTTTTCTGCAAAAAAATTCTTTACACAATCTATTTGACAACGTTGCAACAATTTCATCATCTATTTTTTGATTGTAAGTCGGATATTGACCCAGTTCGTGCCTAATTCCAGTAAGAGCTTCGTTCAATTTGGTATCATTTTCTACAGCAGAAATAAAAGCGTTCATTTGTGCATATCGCTCTTGTAGAAATAATGATAAAGCGCCCAATTTGAGCAGTTCTTTTAAACGTAATAATTCGGGAAAATATTCTCCAATGTCATCATAATATTTTGTAAAAGTTCGTGCAAACTCCGCTTCAGGTGATTGATCATTTTCCAGGTCATCTTTATCATCAATTAAATTTCCTCTTTCATCGTATCTCATTCGATGCTTTCTCACAGACATTTTCAAATCATCGGCAATGTAAATTTTGAGAATATTTTCATTAGTGCGTCCTAAACCAAAGAAACCACGATGAAAGGTTTCTTTAATAGAAACTATACCAGCTTGAATCCAATACCGATGAATTACATCACCGTGAAGACCTTGATTTTTCTGCTCAAGAATCGCTTTAAACTTATCGCGAATATGTGCTGGTAAACGAGACATTAGAGCTACATCTGCAGAGCGCATTTCAAATGGACTTTGACCACAAATTTCCGTCGCTGTTGAAAACATTTTTAATAAATAATCAGCGTGTAATAGAGTGGACAAATAATTCGATGAAGATGATAAACGTCTAGGAATATATTTCATTTCATTGAAAGGATGCGAATGATAATCTAAGCTAGGCGGATCCAAGGTGAAAGCGGCGTGCACAATACCATTAGTGAGAATATCAACAACATCATTCATATCGAAGAGATGATGTTCTGTATTCGTTGCTTCTTTGAATAAGAAATCGATATCACCTGTATCGCTATTGAGTATAATTCCAGCAACGCGAGAATACGATGATTCACTCAATTGTAATCGATGTTTTCCACTCCATAACCATCCATCAACTGTTCGTGGTAAAAGTAACCAATTGAGTAGATTTTCCACATCATTCATATTAAAATGGCGTTCATCTAATAAAGCATACATACATTGGATGCGTTCTTCTTCAAATTCTTCATCACGTATCCAACCTTTCCAAATACCCTCAAAGAAATAATATTGATACATCGAATTTTTACTCGTCATTTGTTTTAAGTAAGTCGATAAGAACTCATCTCCAGCATAATTTAAATAAATCATATCATATGTAGTGCTGATCGGTACATGAGTAAACGGTGTTACTTTGGAAATTTGAACGATATTCTTCATAATTTCTTCAATCAATGTTTCATAACAATTACCAATGATTAACTCATCAGTACTTTGAGGTTTTGGAAGTACGAGAGTAGATTTAGTGAAATGGCTTTTGAATAATTCATTCGAACGTAAAAGCAAAGTTAATGAAATTGTATATAGATGCATTTGTGCATATAAGGGCAAATAACTTCGAGCTAAGACAAATAATTGTACTAATATATCACACAGTACTGAACGATATGCATAAATTTCTGCCATGGATTTGTTTGGAAGTGTCATGGCTTTATACAGATAAAGACAAGCTAAGATTAAATTCGACGTGTACGAAGTTGAATCACCGTCTGTTGCCATATTTAAGTCAATGTAAGACATCGCTGCTTGTAATGGATCTTTGTCTGCAAGACGTTTTAGAATTGCTCGTTCATATCTTCTGACAGTTCGTAATCGATCTGTAGATCGTAGAAACGTTAAATTCATAGATAGAGTCGGCGGATTGATATCTGCTAAACTGAATGAATTTTGTGCAAGACCATCAATCAATGCAGCTTGTAATGTCGAATGAAAATGTGAATGGTTAACAAATGTAATGATACTATGGATTAAATCCTCATAAGGATGCGTAAGTAATGCCTGATGAATCATTTGTGATGATTCAATCGGCTTGTTTGCTAATTTATAAATCATTGCTCGAATTAAATACATCTTTGCACGATATTCTAATGGTTGAAGTTCGTCAAGTTTAAGTCGTCCAAGACATTGGTGATAGACATTTTCTAATTGTTCTGGAAAATAATTGTTCGAATCAAGAAGAATATCAATCATCTCTTGACAAGATTTATATGTTGCTGCTTTCAATTCATTGTAGACTTCCGAATTAATTTTTTCCAATAAAGGTTTCTGCATTGCAATCAGTGTTTTTGTAGATTCAGCAGCTTTGTTTTCAAGTGACATTAGTGTATGAACACCACCATTAATTAGATCATCGTACTGACGATCGGCGTTCATCTTTTGGATTTCATTTAATAATAATAAATGGAATTTGAATAAATACGGATTTTCAGCCATGTTATGTGTTGCGGCAGGATCGTAAGACTTCATAGCTGAAACAATCAGTTCTTTTACATGTTCATTACCTTGTGTTGATAGAAACTTGCAGATGTTGTAAAATGTATCGTTGCATACCGAAGTCTTATCTTTGGATAGCATCTAAATACGAATATACATGAAAACATACAGCGTTTTTTCCTGCTGATTAGACAAATCGATTAGGTGGGAAAATTATCACTCATCCAATGGAAAGTTATGCCTTCAGAATTAAATTTCTTATCCTACAGACCTCTATAGTCTCCTTGTATGCAGTAAATACTAAAATCTGTTTCAGACGTTGTGTTTGTTTAAGATTATTCATCATACCTTAGAATTTTTGGCACTTAAACGTTTATAAACAACGACATAATATAATAATAATTCTGGAGAAGACTTTTGAGCTTGTTCCAGAATAATCTGATCGATTTGTTCCTTTTCACAAGTCAAATAACAATTCAATGCAATTGTGTATCTTTCCTCATTGAAATATCGATTGCCCAACTCTATCCAGTCGGGACGTTGAACACCATTGCATAATTCAAATACCATTGAATTTTCATCTTCAATACCATTCATGAACCATGATATATCATTTCTATTCATACTCGATGATAATTGTTCAACCATTTTATGACACATCATAACTTTATAATATTGTTTGTCGTTGATATATTTTTGTTTATAAGTTCCCCATAATGTGTATTGATATACATGAATAAACGATAATGCAGTTGTGATCGCACGGATCTCTTTATATAAACAAACTTCATTTAACCAATCATCGAGCATAAGTGGACTAGTCGATAGTGTTCGTAAAATTTTTGTAAAATTGAAAATATATGGATCAGCCGATGCCGATAAAACTATGCGTTGATCATATAGATATGATAATAAATAAGCCAACTTATCGAATTGTTCTGTTGTACTGAGTTGTTCAGCTATTCGAATCCAATCATCAAGTGTTATTTGACCATGTAGAACAAAAACAAACATAAGAAGATCGCCAGACTTTGGACTGCTTGTTCTATCCAGAAGAAAATTGCTACCTAGATTTTTCCAATCTAAACTATGATCCTTATATACATAATCCATATATAATAAAAAGAAGATACATTTATCAATGTAAGTTGGATCAGTTTTGGTGACTATTTCGAAAAATTGCTCAATAGTCAGTTTTATTCTGGCATAGCAAAGAACGATCAATGCTACATCATTAGTTTGGCTAGCTTGATTCAGCCAGAATTGTTCACTGTGTTGACATTGATTAAGACAAGTAAATGCGTAAGTGTATTCAGTCATTGCACATAATTCTTGAGCGTATTGAAACCATTCGTCATCACTGATCCCAGCATAAATGAAACATTGAACAGCCAATGAATATCTTTTAAGAGAATAATACTGGTCTCCTGTCTGCCTATAAAATGCCTCATTACCAGCGGTTTGATACCGATAGACGAGTGCTAAATAGTTCGATAAATATTCGATTTTATTCGTTTCAATCAATCGTTTCGTATGGGTCAGTAGAGTCTCATAGATTAATAATTCTTTTCTTATTGAACATTGAACACAAATGCGAACAGGTTTAGCAATATAGCCGAACTGTGGAATTCTTTGAAATGATAAGCATTTTGCACAATATTGTTCACTGCACATCCGACATGTATGTCGACGAAGAAAAAATGTAAACTGTATTTCACATTCTCGACAATGAGAAACATCATTTCTCCTTGATGGAGGATCTTGTATGGGAAAATAGAAATCGTTTACATCGATATATTTATGTTTGGTTGAAGGAGCAACAAGACAATACTTATTCTCAGTGGTTGTACGTTGATCATTGCTTGTAAGTTTGAACTTTGTGAAGACATCAGGTTCTTCATCACGATTGTATTCATCAAATATGGATTTCAACTGTTCTGTATCGTTGCTATCGGGTAGAACATTCACTGGACTGATGTACGATAACTTTTCTGGTAATGCCGAAAGGATTTGTTTTTCATTTTGATATTTCTCAATGTAACGTGACCAGTACTGATTCTTTAATGATTGACGAATAATTTCAACAGGCTGTTCTATTTTCTCAATCATCTGTTTCACTGAATTCCACTGCTGATAATCATTCCATAGCGATAAATACATTGTCGTAGTTTTGATCGATTGCCAATGCCAAATCGATGGATCAATTACTTCTTCAAGCAGGATTGATTTAGTATTGGCGAAAAATGTTGCATAGGATTGAACATTTTGTTTATGATGACGATATTTATCCAGACTGGTTTGGTGACACGTATTGCAATATATATATCGATCCACCTCTATATTTGATTTCATAGTATTTTGAAATTTTTGCAAAATTTCATTGATTTTATCAGAATAATTATCAACGATTATTACGTTCTGGTATGTAGCAATATATTCATCAATTTGTTCTCGAAAAGTGTCCGATATTTTTCGACCCATATGTAATGTTGATGTGTCTGATGCACCAAAAAGTGTTACATCGTCTTCATCATCATTATCACGACTTGCATCAGTAGTATCATCATATTCTTTTTTTCCCGTTTCACTTGATAATGTTTCATAAGCCCGTCGAAGTGCCTGAAAAAGCTTCGTAGTATTCACAGAACTATTGACATTACGATCAGGATGCCACTCAAGTGCGCGTTTCTTATATGCGTTTCGAATTTCCGTTTGTGTAGCGTTCGGACAAACATCAAGCAGTTCGTAGAAGTCGTTTTCATCGATATTTAATAACCTAAAGATAAAAACTTCTATTGAATCCTGACGGTGTGAAACTCTCACCCTCGCACTCACTCTTTACATACAAACTATCTTTGAAAATGTTTCTTCAGATAGGAAATATAAATATTATACTTACCTTGTTTGAAGATCATCGCTTTCATTCTCTTCGTCAATCGACATGTTGGTCTGTTTCAGTAGCCGACAAATTCTAAAAGAAAATATTAACCATATATTGGATCTGAACTTCAGTTTGCATTCAGCTGATATCGTGGACGCTAATTATTCTAAAAAACCTTTCCAGATATTGCCATTTGCAATATTTTTAACATACGATTGTATTCTAATAGTTTCTTAAACATTTTCCCACTTACGTGACGTCGTTTTCTCAAGGAATTACAAGTGATTGAGCTCGAGTCCCTAAATGCTCCACACATCTGAACACTTGAAAATCGATCAAACGTAAAAGTTTACACTGTGATATTCCTCATCATTGTAGCTATTTGCTATCAGACAAAATGCGAATACAACGAATATTTTTGTATATCTCATGAAATAGTATTCACCAAAAGCAACTCTTTTGAGTTACATTCGCTGAAAGTTATACACCTGTTGAGATACTAACGCGATAAGATAAAAATCTTCACGAAAAAAACAACGTATCGCACGTCTTTCGTTCGTCATAATCTACCAACCCAAACTAGTAAGCTTATCTTCTGTAGATGAAGGTTGATATCGTTGTTGCACTGTTGCATATTTTCACCCACCCTCACCCTCACAGATTCGTTTCGAAGAAATTTCCTTAAGCTACATCCTTCAGAATCATACTGGAAATAGAAAAGCATCTGACGAATCCTGCAGTAAAAACGAAATCGTTCGTGGTTGATAGTTCCATTCTCATACCCTTCTACTACCAGTGAACCATCAATTTCAGCAATCAAATTATTTAGTTATCAATAGAGAGGATGGATGTGAACGTGAGCGGCTCTTTTATACGCTCGTATCACTTTGACTATTCGCGCCCGTTTTGTTTGTCAACACTGTTCCTCTTTCTTTCATCTCGTTTTTCGTTCTCGAACATTTTGGTTGAGGCAAAAGGAATCGAAAATGTATCAGAACTCTTTTTCTTGAAACGTGGGTGATTTTTGTCGCAATCATTTTTTCTTGCATGACGAATGTTTTTCTTCTACTTTATTTTGCAACTTTTGTGAAGTGACATGCTAATCGCGGCGCGTTCTATACATTTGTCGAACAGTATTTATTTCACCTCGCAGTATAGAAAAAGTACATTATAAAATTTTGTTGAAAGAATCCGAACATGTCTGCCGCACCACCGTTGCAGCAAGTTCCAAACTATAATTATGATAGTCCACCAAATTATTATGCCGGTCAACAAAACAGTTACGGTAATCCACCAAATTATTATCCCAATCAACCACACAATTATGGTAACAATCGGCCAAATTATTATGGCAATCAGCCAAATCAGGCGTATGGTGCTCCATGGACCACTGGTACGCCTATGGGGCCTGTGAACTACGGACAACAAACTGCGGGAAACCAGCGTTCCTGTTGTCAAGAATTAATGCTTTGCTTGGGAGCCTGTGCATGTTTGACCTGTTTATGCGAATCCTGTTGTTGTCTATGTAATATGTTATCGAATTGACTTGTAATCTCCTTTTTTACTCAAAGAAACGCAGTGTATGAAACATTAAAACGTACTAATATTCATTCCATAACTTCATTTCGTATGCTTTTTTAAACAAACTTCAAGATTGATCAATTTTCAATCTTCGATGCTTCTCATTCTTTTCAAGGGGTGGAGTATTTGACGATGCGTAGGACTGCGTTATGATGAGTTTTATATCGACTGTGTGTATATACACAATTTTGCTCAAAGAAGACTCATCAGACGGCTTATGATTTCGAATAATTTCATTTTGAATCAGCAGAATTTAGTTTTTTGGTTAAATATATTGAATTCGATAGTGACCTCACACTAAATACGATTGTTGTATTCCAGATATTTCCGTGTTTTTATGTAAAATGCACATAAAGATTATTATATCTTGAGTTACTGATTCAGCCGAGAGAATGAGAAAAGTCAATGCCCTGTTTTGCGTAATTTTGTTCATATAGCAAATATTTGCATTCGTCTGATCTGACTTGTCGGCTATACAATTCAGTTTGATATATTTTTCTATTGCTTGAAATTAAATTAAATTTGATTTATGGATGTTAATATATATTTTACGGACTATTCTCGTAAATTTTACAATGGAAGACAGTGTGATGTCGCATAGAAAATTAATAAAAAAATAATAGGTGATAAAACAAAAAACATAACTAGCGCTCGCCGTGCCGACTCACTTGACCCTCGACTGTGAAGGACAGGTTTTTTTTCGTGTCCACAATGTGGCACAAATTGATCTAACAATTTTTCATACATGAAGAAACAATTCAAATGTTTTGCGCAGATATATTTAGTAACTTTCGAAAACAAAATACTGAATTTTTCCTACTCTTTTTGGAGAGGCATAAAAAACCTCAATTTTATATTAGCAATACAATATGCAATAAGAAGAAAGAAACGATGACGCAATACAATAATCACTAGGACCACTTCAATCGAACAACATCACAACCATACACAACATATCAAATGCNTATTACATGGTTTTATCTTTTATTCAAAGACTAAAGACGAGTCTGTTTTTTGGATGTGCAAAAGAAATCTAGCTAGAGTGCAGAAAATGTTCAATGAAGCACTTTGATAATACTTGTTTAGTGCAACGATTAATTCGATTGAATATCTTCTACAAAGCAAAAATGGAAACATTAACATAGTTTCTAGTTTGTTTACTTACTAATATACTAGCCGGAAATGACACATGGATACTGTATACAATAATAATCACGCAAATAAACATCATAAACGCAGCAAGCATTACTAGGAATAAGATCGGAATAATGACTACCGTTATAGTAACTATTAGTACCACCATAACAAGGATTATAACCATTATTGCGATAACTATTAGCATAAGCACTATTACAATAACTATTATAACCCATAACATTGGTACTATTAGTAATATTAGTAGGAATAACGCCGTAATAATAATAAGAACTTTCAGCATTAGGACAAATAGTAGAATTACCAGAGCAAGTATAATGATTACCATCTTTATCATTACACATTGTATTACAAGAAGTAGCACCATTAGAGTTAAAAGTACCAGTACAAGTAGCAGCACAAAAACTAGAAGTCGTTGTAGCCGTTGTACCTCAATAAAGAATACACGTATACAAAAAGAATCAGAGCTATTTTAAGGACAAGGACGAGAAGTTAGATGAGCGTTGGCATAAGAGTTCTCGTCGATGTCATTCGTGAATATGCATGTTATTCTACCGATATCGTTCGACAATCAATAGAACTATTTGTGTATGTTTTCTGATGAAGATCTTAACATCTTAAATTTCTTTTTGTGCGAAAGGAAGAAACTTCTATATCTCTATAATTGATATAGTTGAAGTGTCAGTAGTACTTACTTGTAGTACTTGTTGAGCTAGTGCTACTGGTCGTGTCAATCGTTGATGTACTTGTTGTACTGATGCTGTTAGTTGTGATTGTTGTATTAGTTGATATTCCTTCTACAATAATTTAAACTTATCAGTTTAAACAACTTGTTCAAAAGAAGTATACGTAAGTCAAACAGCTATCGATTTGGTTGAGAATGATAAGTAATCTAGTCAGAGCTTTGACAGCAACATTTCATTAAATTCGATGTCGTTGTTTTTATTTGTAGAAAGTTACGATTTATAGTTTACAGATTTTTATGAAATGTCTCGATTGAAGCTGTCACATGTGTTTTTTTTAATATAGGTAGGTAGATATGTTATAGGCATTTCAAAAAGTCTAGAATTACGTATAAGCGGAAGATTTACCGATTGTTGTTGCTGTTTTATTATTTGATGTCAACCAAAGTGAGATAACCACAGATAGGATTAAACCACCAGTAAGGAGACCTATGACTAAACAAGGAAGGCATGATGATATCGGCGAACACCAACTAATGAAACTTGAAAGTGAACGATATCTAAAGAAAATACTCTTGCCTTTATAGTTTAATATTATAAGTATAAAAACTAACCTTCTATTTTCCGAATTGGTTGACTCACTATTGATAAAAATATCGTTGCTATTTGAAGTATCATCATTTTGTCTCATTTGGGCAATTGTCTGTTGATGTTGAAAGACTTTGTTCTCCATGATTGTGCAATTACTTAATCAGGGATATATTGAGCTTTGTCCGATTATACTTTAAAAGAATGTTGAATTGGTGCTTCTTTCTATCACATGGCTTACCTTTATATTGAAATCATTACAAAATGTATTCCTAAGAAACCTTATTATGTTTCAATGTAATGACTTTTTCGTAATAATGAGAGTAAAAATGACATTGATATGATTTTTTTACTTTATAATCAATATTTATTTTGTTTTTATTTCAACGATGTATTCACAATTGAATCAGTCTGTCAGGCTTCGTAGCGGCCTCTCTTAAAAATATAGCATTATATAGGACGATGCTTTTTTTGCTAAAAACAGCTTGAGAAACTTTTTCTGAACATCGTTGCTTTTGAAATCGTATAGATGTTTGGTTTTTGCGTTCCAGAGAATAGAAAAAAAGCTTTGAGTCATTTTCTGAATAAGTCTTTTAACGATAACGATTCTAAAGAAAAAAGTGCAATTATGCCTGTGTTTCCTTTATTAAAGGAGATCGACTATATACGTTCACAACAAACAGTATAAGAGATAACCATAACCAAATCCATATAAAAAAAACTTGAAATCACTTCATTTCATGAGCAGGCTTCGTAGCGGCACTTCAGGAAAATATAATAATGCACAGAATTTTTCGCAAAAATTCTCATAGGATTTTTATTGACTATATTGAACATACATAAAATCATGTTTTAGCCAGAAAAAAGCAAGTCCGTACCCCTACCGGAGTTTTCCTTCATTTTTTTGTAATACATATATAGGAAATATAGGAAAATTCATCGAGATATAGGTGGATTTTTTTAAATATAGGAATTATAGGAAATATAGGACGACTACGAAGCCTGGTTATTGCAGACTCAGTCTGCAATAACAAAACAAATAAAAAAAACGAATATCGAGAACAAAAAGAATCGACGTGAGACTCATAATTTGTATTTTATGCCCTAATGATTAGGATAATGAGAAAAGAAAGAGACTTGTCCTAAAACTCTTCAAGTTTGAATTGAGATTTGTACGATGATATTATTATGCTGTAACTACTGATTAAGAACCCGATGGTTATTTAAATCGTTAATAACATCCATTCTCGTTTGATAATAATTTGGCATTGGTGACAAATACCAACCAATTTGAGAATGCGAATTTGATAATACTTTTCCTAGAACATAGTTTGATACCCTATTTGAAAGTGTAGTTGCCTCGAGAAAATAACAGCAAACAATTTTTCGATTCACATCGAAAACTGACCGTTGATAGAATTTTACTAAATAAGGAACATTTGGATAAAATAGAGTTGAATGAAAATACTCGTCTGCTTCAATGTGGTATAAACCAATATCAACTGAATCTCTACCAAAACACGTGATCACTCTTGGTCATAGATTACCCAACGAATTTTGCAGTTGTTTCAATTTGGATATAATACGTTCAATATTTCTATGATCGCCAATTATTTGTTCATCATTAGTAACAGATTTTGAAAGTTCAGTTAAATATTCTGTGCAAACATTGAAAACTATTTGTATATTTTGTAATAATTCCACATTGAATGTTTCAAATTTCTGTTTCAATTCTTCATTCATAATACTCAAAAGGAATTCTACAGGAGCTGTAGGCGACATTATGTATCTATTTCAGTATAATTAACAAGTATTAACAGGCGCGATATAACGATCTTGAAACGGAATGAAAAGCAAGTTATAAGAGGAAAAGAGAAGAAAACCAACCACAAATAAAAGATTACGTTCACGCTATGTAGTATCATCTTTTGAACAATCGTTTGTATGTATGTAAAGGTATTGTTTCTCTTGACTTGACTATTTATGTTTTCCTTAATCAAACATCAGTAGCAAGTTTTTCGAAAACGAACAATACTTTTGGACGGACCGTATCTATCGCTTCAGCACAATATTAAAGGCAATTTCAACGAAAAATATCTCCCATCCTTGAAATGTACGATAAGTAGCTGAATATTAACACGGCTCTACTGTATTAATGCATCAAGTTTATTTGTCTTAATGAATGAAGCAAACGTATCATCTTTGACAGCACGAAATTTAATCCAAATATTCTTTGCTTGAATGTCTTTTCATTCCGAATAACTCTTTCAGTCACTGTCTATAACTTTACAACTAATTGCTAAACTCGCGATCAAACTTTAAATGGTTAAGAGTGGGAAAGGATAACTCACAAGAATGGTTGGGAAAAATCGATATCTGAGAGACAACGAGAAACTTGCTTATTGTTTAGCACGAGAATAAAGTGTGAGATAGACTGTCTACTCCACATAGTTTATATCAAACCAGTTCTTTTCGCTCATGATAGTGGTATTTATGAAATATTTGGTAGAAACTGAGAAAAATGGAACAATGAGTGTGAAGCTAGCACCAAAAAACAGATAATCATCATTTAATCTATTGAGAAAAGGGAAAATAATCCTATTTAAGAACTATTCCTTTGGTCAAAGACACAAGTATATCAAGAAAGATAAATGGGGTTAGCCAGTGATATAAAAATTTTCTTTTTCTCTAGCACCAATTTGATTAGTACAGAATCGTACTTGACGTCAGATATTTTTTCATATGATCTTTATCTAGGCCAGAAAACAAAATGTCTGACGAAGATGCAAGTAGTCTTAAAGATGCAAATGAAAAAGTTATTGAAGATATGATAAGATGTGTTGAAAATAGGCAACGTGGTGATGCACCAGGTGATGCGAAAACATGGATGAGTGAAATTTTTAAAAAATCAGGTCCAACAAATAATTTTCATCTTTATGTTAATGGTTCTTCAAATCAAGTAGTTGAAGTTGAAAATATTTTTGAAGGACAAACTGGTGATGGAACCAAATGGATAATGAGATTTATAATTAATGCTGATTTACGTAATGAAAAATTAAATCAAAAACCTCATTTTGGTTGTGACGTTTATTGGAATAAACAACCTCTTCTTATTACACATAAGTGGTTTAAAGATAATGTTTTACAAGTTGGAAGACCAACTGATCCAAGAGCTCAACTGGAAGAATTTGAAACTGGCAATGATAGAAAAGATTTTGATAATAAACGTTATGCTACATGGACGTCGATTTCAAAAAAATATCCACATTAATTTAACATTGNAACGATTAGTTTGATTGAATATTTTCTAGAAAGTGAAAATGAAAACATTAACATAGTTTCAAGTTCCTTTACTTACTAATATATTAGCCGGAGACAACACACGGATACTGTATACAATAATAGTCACGCAAATAAACATCATAAACACAGCAAGCATTACTAGGAATAAGCTCGGAATAGTGACTACCATTATAGTAACTGTTAGTACCACCATAACAAGGATTATAACCATTATTGAGATAACTACCGGCAAAAGCACTATTACAATAGCTATTATAACCCATAACATTGGTACTATTAGTGATATTAGTAGGAATAATACCGTAATAATAATAAGAACTTTCAGCATTAGGACAAATAGTAGAATTACTGGAGCAAGTATAATGATTACCATTTTTATCATTACACATTGTATTACAAGAAGTAGCACCATTAGAGTTAAAAGTACCAGTACAAGTAGCAGCACAAAAACTAGGAGTCGTTGTACCTTAATAAAGAATACACGTATGCAAAAAGAATCAGAGCTATTTTGAGGACAAGAACGAGAAGTTAGATAAGCGTTGACATAAGAGTTCTCGTCGATGTTATTCGTGAATATGCATATTAAAATTCTCTCCATATTCGTCGTCAATCAATAAGAACTATTTGCGTATGTTTTCTTTTGTGCGAAAGGAAGAAACTTCTGTATCTCTATAATTGATATAGTTGAAATGTCAGTAGTACCTACTTGTAGTACTTGTTGAGCTACTGCTACTGGTCGTGCCAATCGTTGATGTACTTGTTGTACTGACGCTGTTAGTTGTGATCGTTGTATTAGTTGATATTCCTTCTATAATAATTTAGTCTTATCAGATCAAACAACTTGTTCAAAAGAAGAATACGTAAGTCAAACAGTTATCGATTTGGGCGAGAATGATAAGTAATTAAGTATATGTAGGTAGATATGTGATAACAATTTCGAAAATTCTCGGATTACGTATGAGTGGAAGATTTACCGATTGTTGTTGCTGTTTTGTTATTTAATGTCAACCAAAGTGAGATAACCACAGATAGAATTAAACCACCAGTAAGAAGACCTATGACTAAACATAGAAAGCATGATGATGTCGGCGAACACCAACTAATGAGTCTTGAAAGTGAACGATATCTAAAGAAAATACTCTTGCCTTTATAGTTTAATGTTATTAGTATAAAAACTTACCTTCTACTTTCGGAATTGGTTGACTCACTATTGATTAAAATATCGTTGCTATTTGAAGTATCTTCATTTTGTCTCACTTGGGCAATTGTCTGTTGATGTTGAAAGACTTTGTTCTCCATGATTGTGCAATCACTTAATCAGGGATATATTGAGCTTTGTCCGATTATACTTGAAAAGAATGTTGAATTGGTGTTTCTTTCTTTCACGTGGCTTTCCTTTGTATTAGAATCATTACAAAATGTATTCCTAAGAAACCATATTATGTTTCAATGTACTTTTTCGTAATAATAAGAGTAAAAATTGCATTGATATGATTTCGTTAACTTTATAATCAATACTTATTTTCTTTTTATTTCAACGACATATTCATAATTAAATCTGTCTGCAACAACAAAACAAATAAAGAAACGAATATCGAGAACAACAACTGAATCGACTTGAGACTCATAATTTGTATTTTATGACCTGATGATTAGAAGAGCGAGAAAATAATTTGGCGGTCTATTTGGAAGTGTAGTTGTCTCGAGCAAATAACAGCAAACAATTTTTCGACTCACATCGTAAACTGACCATTGATAGAATTTCACTAAATAAGGAACATTTGGATAAAATAGAGTTGGGTGAAAATACTCGTCTGCTTCAACGTGGTATAAACCAACATCAACTGAATCTCTACCAAAACACGTGATCATTCTTGCCCATAGATTACCCAACGAATTTTGCAACTGTTTCAATTTAGATATAATACGTTCAATATTTCTATGATCTTCAATTGTTTTTTCATCATTAGTAATAGATTTTGAAAGTTCAGCTAAACATTCTGTGCAAACATTGAAAATTATTTGCATATTTTGTAATAATTCCAAATCGAATGTTTCAGACTTCTGTTTCTACTCTTCACTCATCCATAATACTCAAAAAATGAATTCTACAGGAGCTGTAGATGACATTATGTATTCATTTCAGTATAATTAACAAGTATTAACAGGAGCGATATAACGGTCTTGAAACAAAGTGAAAAACAAGTTGTAAGAGGAAAATGGAAGAAAACCAACCACAACCACAAATGAAAGATCACGTTCACGCCATGCAGTGTCAACTATTGACATTTTTACTTTTGAAATGTAAATGTATTGTTTCTCTTGACTTGATTATTTATGTTTTCGAACACCAGTAGCAGATTTTTCAAAATCGAACAATACTTTTGGACGGACCGTATCTATCGCTTCAGTGCAATGTTAAAGGCAATTTCAACGAAAAACGTCTTTCATCCTTGAAATGAACGATAAGTAGCTGGCATTAACACGGCTCTACCATATTAATACATCAGATTTATTTGTCTTAATGAATGAAGCAAACGTATCATCTTTAACAGCACGAAATTCAATCAAAAGATTCTTTTCTTGAATGTCTTTCCATTCCGAATAGCTCTTTCAGTCACAGCCTAAAACTTTACAACTAATTGTTAAAATCGCCATCAATCTTTAAATGATTAAGAGTGGAGAAGGATAACTCGCAAAATGGTTGGGAAAAAATCGATATCCGAGAGACAACGAGAAACTTGTTTATTGTTTAGCACGGGAATAACGTGTGAGATAGACTGTCTACTCCACATAATTTATATCAAAACAGTTCTTTTCGTCCATGGTAATGGTATTCATAAAATATTTGATAGAAACTGAAAAAAATGAAGCAATCAGTGTGAAGCTATAGCACCAGAAAACAGATAATCATCATTTAATCTATTGAGAAAAGGAAAAAGCATCCTATTTATGAAATATTTCTTTGATCAAAGACTCGAGTATATCAAGAAAGATAGATGGCGTTAACCAGTGATATAGAAATGTTCTTTTTCTTTAGCACGAATTTGATTAGTGCAGAATTGTACTTGACGTCAGATATTTTTTACATGATCTTCATCTAGGCCAGAAAAGAAAATGTCTGACGAAAATGCAAGTAGTCTTAAAGATGCAAATGAAAAAGTTGTTCAAGATATGATAAGATGTGTTGAAAATAGACAAGGTGGTGATGCACCAGGTGATGCGAGAACATGGATGAGTGAAATTTTACGAAGATCAGGTCCAACAAATAATTTTCATCTTTATGTTAATAGTCCTTCAAATCAAGTAGTTGAAGTTGAAAATATTTTTGAAGGACAAACTGGTAATGGAACCAAATGGATAATGAGATTTATAATTAACGCTGATTTACGTAATGAAAAATTAAATCAAAAACCTCATTTTGGTTGTGACGTTTATTGGAATAAACAACCTCTTCTCATTACACATAAGTGGTTTGACGATAATGTTTTACAAGTTGGAAGACCAACTGATCCAAAAGCTCAACTGGAAGAATTTGAAACTGGAAAAGATAGAAAAGATTTTGATAATAAACGTTATGCTACATGGACGTCGATTTCAAAAAAATATCCACATTAATTTAACATTGATACCTCTGAATCGTTAATCGCAGTTTTCTGTCAGTAATTCTTATATCGAATAGTTTTAACAACGATAATAAACGAAAATATAAGGAATATATACCGAAGATAAAAGATTTTGTAACGTACCGTTTTCTTCTAATAATTGATTGATCGTATAATTAAAAAAGAATCTAATCATTATGATTAATTGTGAAAAGACGTTTAAATGAATTCGTGTACACTCCATGTTCAATAGGTTGAGACGATTGAAAGCTCGCCAATTCAGATACATTAGTGATATGTTTATAGATTATATTCATGAAAATCGTAGTCATAAGGATGAGGACCTCAACTGGTATTAAAAAAGGTTTGTTTATTTATTTTTGGATACTTATAGGGATTAAATAGAAATGAAAGGAGTGTGTCAATTCGAACGATGAGCGCTATCTGATGTAAATAAGATAAAATATTAGTTCAAATAAACAATGTTAGAGATACTATAGTACAAATATCTGAAAAACTTGTATGTGCTCATTGAGCGAAGATTTGAACTTGACGGAGTTGTTTAGTTAATATCTTCAAATGGTTTTGATATATTCAAGTACAGTATCGAATACTGTTGTTCTTTTTCTCCATTTCCAAAACAAAATATATTGTCGTTGGAAATTCCTGGATAGAGTTTGGATCATTCCATTCAGGTGGAAATAAATTTGGAAATGCCCATGAACAAATAAGTTTTAATCAACATTTATAATCAACTAATGGAAAAGTAAAAAATGTTCGTATTTTATGTGTCATTGTTGCACGATGAGTAGCAGCCTCAAACTTATCTGAAAACGACAACATGCAGTTTTTTAAGGTCTTTGACAATTAATTACATGTATTTTAAAACAAATCTGTGCGTTTGTAACAAAGGAACAGCCTATCATTGACAAACAGGATAAATTTCGCAAGACATCTCAAAACCGCCTTCCAATAGAAATTGCCTGTTTATCATTTATCAAAGTATTCCGTGCGCGAGGTAATTAATGGCTAATTTTCGTATCAAATTGCATTATTTATTGGACCTATAAGATGACTGAATCAGCACACTTGAATAACAGAATGTCAACATGTAGCTTTTCGGCAACATTCGGCCGTAAAGGCACAAACAAGTGAGCGAAGTCAATCAATTGCGGCTCATGGAAGTTCGTCATCTAAGTGTGTTAATGGACGGGAGTAATAAAATAACATTTAGATTTTCTGAGATGAACGTATCGTTTCTACTTATTCGCATAGTTTTCAAACAGTTTTGAATTTAAATTCAACTTGTTTTTGTGACTTTGATTTTTCTTATCAAAAAGATCAACATATACCTCATCATTGAAGTTGTTCTCTATTTGCTGATAAGATCATGTTCTTTTATCTTATTCTCCATCGTCAAACTGCCTTTCGTTGATAAAAATATTTAATAGTTTTCAAAAATGAATCGTGCAGCTGTGGTAACTGGTTCATCTCGAGGTATTGGACGTGCAATTGCTCTTCGTCTCGCAAAAGATGGCTTCGATGTCGCTGTTAATGATATCGAAAGTAACCATTCTGATCTGGAAAAAGTTCGACAAGAAATCGAATCAATGGGTCGAAAGTCAATTGCGATTATCGCTGATGTGTCCAAAAGTGAAAAAGTCGAAGAAATGATGGAAGAAGTTGTTGAAAAACTTGGAAGTCTCGATGTAAATATTTATTTTTGTCATTGTTCAAACAATTTCTATCGTTTCTGTTGAATGAACAGGTAGTCATTGCAAATGCAGGAATTTGTTATGTCAAATCATTGTTGGAGATAAGTGCAGACGAATGGGATGAAGTTTTTGCAGTTAATATGCGTGGCGTATTTCTGTGTTATCGTGAAGCAGCGAAAATCATGATTAAACAAGGCAAAGGCGGAAAAATCATTGGTGCTTGTAGTACCGCTGGATATAGAGGATATCCAATGATCAGCCATTATTCAGCTACGAAATGGGGTGTGAGAGGTTTAACACAAGCAGCTGCTCAAGAATGGGCTCGGCATAATATTACAGTTAATGCTTATTGTCCTGGTAAATCAAATTCACCTTTTGAAATTTGTCGAATTCAAATAATTTTTCAATAGGGCGGATTGATACACGAATGACTCAAACATGTAATGAAGAATTGGCCAAACTTCGCGGATTAACGGTTGAGGAAAACGAATCAAATTCTGTGAAAAATATTCCAATTGGTCGTACTGGACAACCTGATGATGTTGCAAATGTTGTTTCGTTTCTTGCGAGTAAAGATTCAGATTATATTACAGGACAGAGTATTTTAATTAATGGAGGTTTATCTTTTTCATAATTGAAATTTCTTTTTTTAATAATTAATACTATCGATGAGATGAAGAGACGGAAACTCCAACTTGGTACTGTTGTGACAATACGACCACTAAAATCACATCAAACAGTTGCTTTCGCTGTTTCAACGCCATTGAGTACCTTCCTTGATCAAAACTGCGCGAGAAATGAATTGTATAGAGGAAGTGTTGTTATTTATTTTTCATGGGAACATTCTGACGGTGAAACAGATGTATGTTGCTTTGATCCAAAAAAGAATTGTAAGTTCAGGAATCTAAACGATACTGATGATGAAAATTAGGAGAGATATGATTCGAGAAAGAATAAGAATATTACTAAGAATGCGCAACACTACGGAAGATGAACGACACAAAGCAATGACAATTGTCCAAATGCTTTTTTTCTCACCCATCTTTCAAAATGTGTGACAGTGTTGAGACAAACGAAAGAAATAGTTGACATCCTTATCATGAATAAATCTGGAAAGCCATGTAAACGGAAAGTATTTGCTTTCTCTGTTATTAATCAATTTAGATAAACAGTTATTTTACACCCGATCGGATACTACTCTATTTTTGAAAAAAATTCTAGGAAGCATTACTCTTCATTCATCTATTGTCATTATGAATTACTGTATAGATGTCAAAATATTCCACAGTGTTTAAGTTACGTGACCATTTCAGATACATTTATCTGATGGTCATAGTTCAGCGGACAATGATTTTTGCCTATGATTTATTCTTTAATCAATTTTAAAGTACTATGAAAAGTGCGCATCAAATTTAGTGCGAGATAGCCAAGTTAATAAAAATAAAAATAATATTTTTCTGTTGAACAATTGTAAATAATACATGAAAAGTTATATAAAAAATATACACAAAGAAGTTGATGAGCATTACGAACAGAAACTAAGAAGCAAAAAGACATACGAAAATCTAATTCTGTACTGTATTTACTATGTCATTTGTTCGTTTATCTTGTCTTTTAAGACAACTAAAGTACAAAGATTTTCAAGAGTTAATCTATTTCTCTCTTTTCGACCAATATAAGAAGCTACAGAGCCTGTCCACCTAAAACGTGATTCCATCAGACTATATTCATTGAATGATTTACGAGGAGCGCATTCATAAGGTTCAATGGTCCTATACTTTTATACAGTTCATTGTACCTAACAAAATCTGGTATCAGACAAGTGAAAATAGTTTTCTATACATTCAAAACAACGTGACGGAATCCCCTTACTCCGTGGCCAGGCTGTACTAGCAGTGCTGGAAACGATGTTGCCCTCGATGATATAGGTTCATGAGAATGCTAAATACAAATATCTTTCATAGGGAAAGACAGACACAATTAAAATTATAAATATAATCTATCATATAACCTGTAATTTTTCTCTACAAGAAAAAAAATAAAATAAAATTTTGAAAATACAAATACAAAGAATATTCACATAATTTATTCACATATAGTAGCTGTTACATTATATATTCAGCAAATGTTCTCTGATTATAATCATCACTAGAATGTAGATGTTCGAAAGAAATTCAACCGATTTCAAGGAAATCATTCAAAACTTTCGAAAATGTTAACAAAGACCTACTCACGATTTCTCGTGGGTTTTAGTGTCTTCAAATTCACTTGTTCGACAGAGTTATTCACGTTGTATCAAATGAAAATAATTGAAGATATTGCAAGTAGTGAAAAATCGAACATCAGATCCATTTAAATAATACAGTTATTTCTCCAATAAGATTTACTTTTTATATGAGATCATCTATAGAAAATCAAAATAGTACAATCGTAAGTGTTCGAACTGCTAACGACAATTATTGAAACATGTCGCAACAAGGATTCGATGAGAGTAAAGAATGGTAAAGTATCGTTATGTTTATGTCTAAAATTATTTGTAACGAAATAATTTATTTCAGTGTTCATCAATCTGTTACAATACTTGATTGAATTGTATGGAATGATTTTGTCGATCCAATTTGATTTTAAACTGATAAATTCTTATCGATTAGAACAGGTGGTGGAAATGATGCATTAAATGCTGATGATGGTAAATTAATCAAACTACTTAAATTCATTGAACAAGGATTTCTTTGATCAAATGTATAATATTCTGTAATTTTTGTTTGTTTATTTACAACACAATTATTTGTTGCTGATATATTTCGACTATTACAAATACTTATGAGTGGTGTTGACATATTTGTGGCAATATAATTGTCTATCAGATATAGATTATTCATATTATCACTTTGCAAAAGTCCTTGACTTGATGATCCAAGATAGAATGATGATGATGCAATCCGAATATCATTAATGACAGGAACTAAACTAATTGGACTAGGTACAATAGTTATAACACCTTTTGTTTGTGTAAGACCTTCATTATTTTCCATATAAATATTCTCAATTAATGAAACATTTCGAGCCTCAGGACCCTCATACCAATACAATGATGGTTGAATTAGAATAGCAGGTCCACTAGTACGATAGAATAATGATTGTCTTATATCAATATTACGTGTTTCTAAAAGAACACCACGAGCACGATTATTCGCTACTGTCAAATTTCGTATTGTAAGTAAAGGTGTATCAGCAATACATGCCCAATCATTAACACTAACATTAACTGGATTTCTAAAAGAAATTTTCCTTGAATTACTTGAATTCGTAGATGAAATCGATGTAACTAATCCATTTCCATATACAACAAATGGTTTTTGATTACTACTAAATTCTAAATTTGTTCCGATATCAAAATTTATAAATGTGTCCAGACTTTTTATTTCAATAATAATTGTATGCGTATCAATAATTTTCGTAACAAGAAAGAAAACAGCATGGACATTTAAACCATCATCACCCATTCCATAACATTCACTATCAATGATTGAAATATATTCTCTCGTATCAATAAAATGCATACAATCAACAATTGTACTCATCCAACGATTATCACGAGGTAGAACATGATAATTCTTTATTTGTAAACGTCTTATTCGGAAAGTAACAAAACCCATACCCCATGATGTATAAATTGTAATTGATTCGACAGAAAGATCAGTTGAATTTTCCCCATAAATTGCAGCACCACGAAAAGTATATCGAACAACAACTGCATCTCCTTGACGAAATCGTGTTGGTGAACTCAATGGTAAATGTATGACTCCTGGTTCAACAATAGTAGTATTTCTATCGGTTGGTGGTATTTGATATATCTCATATGTATTAGATCCAAAAGAAGGTCTTTTTTGTATGGGATCATATCGAAAAACAGTATGAACTTGTTGATCAATATCAGTTTGATGAGGTGGAATAACTTATACATCTAAAAATGTATCATCAACATTTACAACATATCCAGCAGTAAAAGGAAATGGCTTATAATCAATTGAAAATGAAGTTAACTTTAATTCTTGACAGTTTTGTACTGTAAATATGATTATTTCATTATAACCAATGAGAAATGTTTCATTTATTCCTTCTCCCACTATTGTTAAATTAACTGCATTTTGTATAATAATTGTCGATGATATTATATAGATACCAAATCCAAAAATAATATCATTTCTATAATCATTTCTTATCGCTTCATTGATTGCTGTTTGAATCAGGGACTGACGGTATTAGAAAAATTCAGTACCGCATAGTACCGCGTACCGCTCCAATGGGATTTATATCGTACCGTACCGCCATACAAATTCGTACTTGAATACCGTATCGTACCGTACCGCACGAGCTTCGCGGTATACCGTCTCGTGAAATACCGTACCGCCAAGAATTCTTTCAAAATTTTCAAAGGTACTACAATCTGTTTTATTTCGTCCATAGATTAATCGTTTCAATTAATGTATAAAAATAATAACAAGAGAAACAACGATTGTACAAAAAAACACTTTGTACTGATATCGTTTTTCAAATAAACATAAATAAAATACCTGTGATAGGCGCTAGAAGTTCAACGTGAATAGTAAGATCGTAAAAAAAGAACGTTATTCAACTGCTCCGGCTTGATATTAGTTCGACGTTTGGTAACAACATTTCCACCTGCGCTGAATGTCCTTTCGACCGCTGCTGATGTGGCTGGGATACTGAATACTTGACGAGACACTTTAGCTAAGATGGGAAATTCCATCCTATGGTTACGCCAAAAATCAAGTGGATTATCAGGAAGATCCAAGATATTCAAACGTTTAGCGAGAAACCTTTCTAGTTCATCATTATCTTCTTCATATTCATCGCTCATGTTTCCAGTCTCATAATCTTCACCAAAGTGTTTTATCTTCTTTGGAGATGGTTCATAAAGATTATTGCTTGAAGAACATGATGAAGAAGTTAAAGTTGATTTTTCTTGATCGACAATCTTCCTCATCATTTGACGGATAAATGATTTACATGAATGTTTATCATGACTACCAGTTTTCTTCAGGTGTCGATATTTAGGATGAAGCATGTTCGAGGCATAATGAATTTGTTGGAATTTGAACATTTCTTTAATTAAATGTAATAGACGTAGACGAAAGAAACGAAGACCTATAATAAAAGATCAAGATAATTTTCGCGCATTTTAGAACAATGGGACAGATTGAAGGAAATGATTCCTCTCCCTCTTCCTTTACTGTTAATCGACAAAAAGACAATCGAGAGATAACATAATAAAACTAGATAAATTACCTTCATCTTCATCGGATAAACGCGGTTCATCACCATCTAATGAACAAAGGTCCTCTTTACATGAATACTTTTTGTTCTTCTTCTCATATTCTAATAAAGAGTCGAAAGACGATAAAGCTGATTGAAGAGTGCCAATTCCAATGAGAACATAATGCAAGGATGGCATTTTGCCAGTTTGAAGTTTAATGATTAGTTCTTTAAAAGGCAGTAGAAGTCGAACCAACCCTTGCACAACGTCCAATTGTATCGCAAAAGTCTTTTTCTTATTCGCAAGAACCTTTTTAATAGCCAAAAACGATCGATCAATAGATTCGAGAAGGTTCACAAACGAAAGCCATCGCACAGCAGTTGATTGTTTAAGACTAATGCCACCGGATTCTTTAATCTCTTTGTTAATTCCAGACTAAACAAAGATTGGCCAATGCTATTAGTTTTTTTCTACTAATGATAATGGTTGTTGACCGAGAAACAACGGTGGATACTTACTTGTTTGACATATTTCACGAGTTTTTTGCATTCGATCACGTTTTGAAGAATGTATAAAGCCTTTTTCGGAACATCGCTCAACGAATTGATATCGATCAGTGCGTCAACATCTTCTTCATCGGGTCCATTATCATCAAAGGAAACTTCAGTGCTAGTAGAGTCTTCCTCGTTCTTCTTCGCCTCATTTATGAAGAAACAACGTTTTACAATATTATTGAGGCGGTGAGCGGTACATGAGTATGCTTGAAAATGTTGTAATGCTTTGACAAAATTAGCACCTCGATCAGAAACAAATGTTACTTGAGTCAGATCAAAAATGTCGAAACGTTCTAATGCTTTTCCCATTTCCTATTTAAAAATGATCAAGGTTCTTATATTCTCATTTTTATACTTACCATAAAGATATTTTCCGCAGTTTTTTTGACGTTCGGAAATGGATGACAGCACAAATCGATGCTGTGCAATTGATATTTATCATCGACAAAAGAAGCAGAAATGCCCAAATACGAACACTGTTGATTGCTGTCGGTCCACAGATCAGGACATAAACAAAGTGAACCGTTTTGCAAAGCATCAGCTAGAAGTTCTTTCAATCGAGATCGTTCTTTGTCGGCTAATTCATGAGTGCGGGAAGATATGGTATGAGCAGAACGAAGGACTTGAT
Organism: Adineta ricciae; assembly: GCA_905250025.1. Classification (NCBI taxonomy): domain Eukaryota; kingdom Metazoa; phylum Rotifera; class Eurotatoria; order Adinetida; family Adinetidae; genus Adineta; species Adineta ricciae. The sequence continues at coordinate 6,666 of CAJNOJ010000609.1, read as the reverse complement.
TGACATCGATATTTCCGTATTGAGCACCTGAAAAACAAATCAAAAGACCTTAGTATCATCTGATTAATCGTGTTAAAGATGTCTGTGCTTCTTTTTCTCTTAACACTAAAGATCCACCAGATGTCCTGTATGAAACTGGTTTTTAAAAATCTACGAGAAAAGATATTTTACTATGAATAAAATTTCTTCATATGTTGAAAGGCAAAGCTATTTTTATAAATTACAGTATATGTTCAAAGAAAATATATCGAAAAGGATATTAACTCTTATCAACAAAAGCTGAAGTTACCGATTGATATGCAGCGTTGTGAAAATTCACGAAAACCAACGTCATCGACTACGGCGAAAGGTCGCATGTCCTGGCAAACCCATCGAACCAATAAGTCTTTCATTTCTCTTGAATGGCTATCTGTCAGACGGATAGATTTTGGATGTCCATATCCAGTGATCAAAGGTTGAGAGGAAGTAGTTGAGCTACGAGATGAAGACAAAGGTGTAGATTTGGTTTGTTGACGAGGAGAATCACAATGATGCTTTTTCAGAAAAGTAGTGCTGTTGGAAACATACGAATAGGTCGCAAAGCAGTTTCTGCATGAAACAAAACCTTCAATTTTCCGAGGAATATCACTTGAATCGCGCTTTGCTGGAAAACCAAATAAACGCCAGCAGTCAGACGATTTTTTATTGTTCGAATTGCTGAGAACAACGTATTTAGTTTTGTTGTATTTTAATGAATGCTGAATTTTTTCACGCGTGTATTTTTCACTTGATGATACTGTAGATGAAGAATGTTGGGCCGCAGATAACGTGTCTTGTAGATCTGGAGAACTTAACGACGACGATTGATCAAGAGTAGGAGAAGTTTCCACGGTCAATAGATCGGGTTCGGTTGTATTGACATCCATTGCAAATGAATTTCCATTTAAAAACATAGTATTAAAAGGACGAAAAGAAAGAGTTGGACGGTAATTGATACTTGTTGTTTCTATTCTTATCTTTATTTACATAGTACAATGTATATCTAAATGTTAATCCCATAAACAAAAAAGATAGATGTCACCGACAAACAATGATGTATGAGGATTTTTGTTCATTTTGAAGACGCGGTATAAAGCGGTATAAGGCTTTAATACCGCATACCGTACCGTGCCGCCACTTAACAATACCGTACCGTACCGTCTCGCGGTGCTCGTTATTTTTTCCATACCGTCCCGTCTCGAGACGAGACGGTACGGTACGGTATTGGTACCGCGTACCGTCAGTCTCTGGTTTGAATTCCATTGGTATCATCAAGATTATCATTTGTATAAGCATCATATTCCGATACAAAAACTTTCTTTCCTTCGATTAACACTTGTTGTATTAACAGAATTATTACAATTAACCAACTATCGATGAATTTCATTCTGCCACGACCGAAATGAATGTAAAACTCATATAACTTCTTTTATACATCGCAAGATAAGATAAAATATTTTTATCTTCTTTGTTTTAGTAATATAACAATTCAAATCATACTTATATGATCTTTAAGCACATTCATTCATTTTTATTTTTACACAAACAAAATGTTTCTATACTTATCGTTTACTTTTATATAGATCAAGAAAAATCGTAATATCAATCTATAAGTGAATGAAAATTATCGAAAACGTTTACTTGTCGTCAAAGAAAAACGATTCGTTTGTTAGTCATTATTGGATGAAAGTTTATGTATTCAAATAATAACAAACTTTTGAGTTTTCATTGTTTTAGGAGATTAGAAGATTTTACAATTTTTCGCAGAATGAATAATGTCTTTGAGAAAAAGAACAAATTTTCCGCTAATCGAAGATAAAATCATTGTAACATATAAACAGGAATATAATTAATGACGACATGTTAATCGGAATTGAAATACTTTAATAATCATTGAACATCATGATCTCAGGAAAAATATAGAATTTTTATATGAGAAATATCATTAAATAAAGAGATTTTAATATTTTTAAATTCAATTCAAAGATGAATTACATTTGTCTTCACAAAACAAGCCTTATACAATCTATGATCATATGAGATTAATAATAAAAAAAAACGTTCATCGAGACTGACTCGCTTCACCATCAATTGAATTAGTACTTTTATATAAAATAACCTTCAGAAACGTTTTCCATACAAAAAAGACAAGAATATGTCCTCTGAAATGGTTTTTCGAGGAAGATCCCCATTTCTGTCACAGTTTCAATAAAAACAAATTTCATCACCATTGTCATTCTTTTTATTTATCAGACGTCTCCAAATGGCAATAATTATCTAAATGAGACGATAACTTCTTTAGAGTAGTTATAAACGTTTTTGTCATCTTCAACTATGTCTCCCTATTCATAACTGAACGTTAAATACTGACGTACGATTCTTTATAAATTCTAAATTCTAAATGCAAATTCGTTTGATTTTCTTCTTTTGTATATCAGAATATATTATCGAGAGCAACTTGTCGCTCCATAGTCATCCTACCTACAAGCTTATTTTACAACTTTATTGGTTAAGAAATCTGCCCGAATAGTTTTTGTTGCATTATGATTATCATGAAAAATCGCGGAAAAAGTTACTAAAAGTATCGTTTAATATTTGGAGCGACCAGTGTTCCTTCATCGCCCTCCAAAATCACTCTTATCCAACGTTTCTGAATTCTGAAAGGTTAATATTCATCTGATTCTTTAACAAACCATTTTCATAGAACTAGAGGACTGATGTGCAACTCGTTGTACGGGACATAATGACCTATGGGTATATCTGCACACTTTGAATTAGCGTAAAGGTATTTGACCTGTGACTTGTGACAGAAACACACACACAAACGCATTTTCATTTGTTTACCACTTTTTCCGACATGATTCTCTTTTCAGTGGAGGGAAAAAAGAAAACTACGAAAATGTATTGGCGATCATTTTTGCACTTCACTGTATATCTGAAAAAGTAGAATTCTTCAGTACTTTGTTCAAAAATTGTCATTGAGTTTTCAGAAGAATAGAGTGTTATAAGTGCAGCTTTTGAAAGGTGATGAAAATATTTACATCAATTGTCATATTGAGAAAGAAAGCGAAATTAGTTTCTCTGTTTAGTTGACAATGCAATCACTCACCTGATAATGGATGCTCACTTATAGAATAAAGCACAATTATTTTTCTTACACTTGAAAATAAAATTACAGAAAGATCTCGTATGAAATATATATTCTTGTTTTAAAAAAAGAAATTAACATAAATTAACTAAATTTCTTTCTAACTTGTCGTATATTACACAAAAGGTCCAGTTTTTATTTTACTTAAACTATAATGTTACTCTTAGTTCTGTTCATTGTGCATAGCATTATTAGTAGATTGACATTATCTTCATTACCTATTCGATCTGCTCAAGTCAGAATTTATCACCAACATTCGTATATTGCAAGTCATATAATCAATCAAATTGGCTTTGGAGTGTATGCAGAAGATTTGCATTCATGCATATACAGTTGTCAAAATAACGATTTCTGTCGAACAGCTGTTTTTGATTCTCAATTATTAAAATGTCATCTCTATGAAGAATGTAATACACAAGGACAAATGGTTTTTGATCCTTACCAAACTCTTATATCATTTTTGGTATGTAAAGGTGAACCGGGCAATGCAGGTTTTAGTTCACCTTTAAATGAATCTATTCCAATGCAAATTGTCATGTCAAATGCAGTATGGATTCGAAATTTAACACCAGCATCAAATTCTTGGTGGCCATTTTTTGTCAATGATGAAATTTATGTTCCTCTTGATAATGTTATTTATGTTTATGAAACAAATACCTATTCATTTGTTCGATCTATTATAGTTCCAGTTACATCACCAATTTCTTACTTACGTGGCGATAGTCAAGGTATACTTATGTATACACAACAATATGATCCCAAGTTGTACATATACTCTTTTATAACAAATCAACTTACTACTATTGATATTTCATTTACAAGTGATTTTTTTTGTTATTCAAGTAGTTTTATTGTAATGATTTCACCTTCGTCGGATGCAGCTGATGTGTATCTTCGCACATCTATAAATAATTCTGCCACATTCATTTATCAAATCAATGGTTGGAGTTCAATACATCAATGTAACATTATCAACGATGAACAAATCATTACTACAATGAATACCGGTGGTCTTCAAACAACAATGCTTAGTAAAACAAATTATAATTCGACCGTTACAACATTATCATTGAATACCACGTATTTACCAGCAGGTGCAGCGTTAACTATAGATGCTGCAGGTCGANTGGCCAAACTTCGCGGATTAACGGTTGAGGAAAATGCATCGAATTCTGCGAAAAATATTCCAATTGGTCGTACTGGACAACCTGATGATGTTGCAAATGTTGTTTCGTTTCTTGCGAGTAAAGATTCAGATTATATTACAGGACAGAGTATTTTAATTAATGGAGGTTTATTTTTTTCGTAATTGACAATTCATATTCATTTTCTGATAAAACATTTCTTGATTTTTTATTCGCTTTGCTTTCTATAACTTATATCAGCGTAAAATTTCTTTTTATTAATAATTAATACTATCGATGAGATGAAGAGACGGAAACTCCAACTTGGTACTGTTGTGACAATACGACCACTAAAATGACATCAAACAGTTGCTTTCGCTGTTTCAACGCCATTGAGTACCTTCCTTGGCCGAAACTGAGGAAGAAATGAATTGTATAGAGGAAGTGTTGTTATTTATTTTTCATGGGAATATTCTGAAAGTGAAACAGACGTATGCTGCTTTGCTTAAAAAAATTGTAAGTTCAGGAATCTAAACGATGTTGATGATGGAAATTAGGAGAGATATGATTCGAGAAAGAATACGAATATTACTAAGAATGCGCAACACTACGGAAGATGAACGACACAAAGCAATGACAATTGTCCAAATACCTTTTTTCTCAATCATCTTTCAATGTGAGATAGTATCGGGACAAACGAAAGAAATAGTTGACATCATTATCATGAATAAATCTGGTAAGCCATATGAACGAATAAGTAATCGCTTTCCATGTTACTAATCAATTTAGATAAATAGTTATTTTATACCCTCATCTTAAAAATTGCATCGGTATGTTAAGAGCGATAATAAATATACTACTAATCGTTGATGTCAGAAAACCTTATGCGCAGAGATTTCGGCAAATTGTTACCGATAATGATTCAAAAATTCCCTAGTCTAACATTCAAACTAGGGAAATTTTAGTAAAGACTTATCGAGGGAAAACTTGATCTCATTATAAAAATTAATTAACTGATACCACATATAATCCATTCTTTTGATTTTTTGCATTACTTTTGTACTGTTCTGTTGATCTCAACAAGGATGTAAGTGTCATTATCGAGGTGCTTTGAGATACACCATCGTCTCAGTGACTATTTTCCTAAATACTTTTGTCCAAAATAAAATAAAGTTGCTCCTTGAGTGACGATGATAAAATATCTTCGGTGAAGTTTTTCGTGAGGTAAGAGAAGTTTCGACATCTCTTTGTAACACGAACGCTTGATGAGAAGTACAATGAAAAGCATCTGTTAACGATAACTACTTTTCGTAAACAGATAGGATAGTCGATTTAAAAAATCTTCGACTTCCGATTTTAATTTGTGGTTTAACCGTTTGATTCCCGAATTTTGTTGTTAATTGTAAGTTTAGCAAAGTGTCATATTAATCATTTAGATGATATTACAAGATATGTGACTAAGCTCTGACAGAAAATTGCATGCTTTTTCGTACGTTTATTCAATTTATTGTTGATAGACATATTTCTGATGATAGAACAAAAAACAACCTTTTACACATAAAGGCACACCACAAAAAGGATATATAACATTGGTTCTTTTCTCGTTTCCTTTTGTACTACAGTGCACACATCTGCGACGCGTAGAAATAACCTCGCGCATATGAGCTAAAAATTCTGATTTTTCAGAAGTTTTTTGTTTCACTAACATTGCTTTCGATACGCATTTTCTTTTGATTACTCAAAGCTCTAGGGCGTCCTGCTCTTTTCCTGCTAGATGAATTACCTATCAGGGCAGTATTAATAGATGAAATGTATTCAACTGTCCTTATACCATCATGAGAAAGATTTTTATAATATATGAATGAATTTTATCAAAGAGATACCAAGAAAATGAGAAAAGATTCTTATCCAATTTCTTTTTGGTATTCTGTCGATTGTATAATATTTGATCTTCTGACCCTCAAGATCAACACCGCCCATATATTTGTTGTACTGAACTATTGCTAAAGGACAAGAAATTTGAATTCTGATTTCATCTTTATTTCCTCGACTGACTTCTTCTGACATTTCTGGATCAAAATAATTCGATGCTACAAACACTTCCTTCTTATCCATCCACTTTACTATAGAAATTCCATTAGATGCCAGATATTTATGTTCACCTCTCTCAAGATATTCGTCCTTCTTCAACTCAACTGGAAAGTTTTTTCTATCACAGCGAAGTGTACCCGTAGCACCGATTCGTTTCCCTCTAAGTTTGTAAAGTAAATTTAACGTGGTAAAATAGTTGGGTAGTTCCACCGGAAATCTCCCACTTTATACAAAAGTGTCTGCGATCAGGCTGAAACTTTCAGCATTTGGACCTCTCATTATTAT